>JANHFM010005697.1:117535-130382 GCA_032468115.1 Grayia smithii | reverse complement strand
CAGGCCACTCAGTTGATTTTATTAAAAAGCCATGTCTTCAGACCGCGGCGGAAGGAGTGAAGGTCAGGGGAAGTCCGGAGATCGGTGGGGAGCTCGTTCCAGAGGCCCGGTGCGCCCACACAGAACGCCCTTGCCCTGGGCACCACCCTCCGACACTGTCTGGCGGATGGTATCCTGAGAGCGCAGCCCTATGTGAGCGCACGGGGCGGTGGGATAGAGGCAGAAGGTGGTCCTGCAAATAGATAAATAAATGAAAATATTAATTAAAAATAAAATGATTCATTATTGTTAAAGTCATTATTGCCATTGGGTGGTGATAATTCTTAAATGGATACTCAAACCTCTTCTGAAAACAGACTCTTTTACAAAAGGAAATCTTTCATGGTGAAAAGATTTCCCTGCCTAGGTCTTACTACTAGAAAATTAAATCTACATGTATTGAAATCCCACACTCTTGTGAATTGAAATGCAAAGCAGAATAGTGCATAATATTATACAAACAGAGCCAGCCTTATTTACTAGACAGAATAAAACAGCTGCCTCAAGCACTTGATTTGATGCTATTGGAAGATTTAATCATCCAAAGGGGCAATATTGTTGGTTTACTTCTACTAATTGTGTTGAGTTTAGATTTTCTGCCTTGGGTTTAAAGGTTTCTTCAATTTCTTGTATAGAGGTCTGCAGATTGCATTGAGGTGCTTTGGCATGCAACAAATTTGAATGTTGTTAAGATCCCAACCTCCACTCACACTTGTTTCAAGAGAAAGCTCCAGTGCACAATTTTTAAGAGGCATGTGCCTCTTACAAAATTTTTAAGAGGTATAAAACTAAGAAGGTATTTCTTTTTTGCACCTCTAGGGCAGGTTCGGTACCCCCTGGAACCAGTGAAGAACAGCTTTTCTATGCCAAAAAGCTTTATGACTCAGCTTTCCATCCTGACTCAGGAGAAAAAATGAATTTAATAGGGAGAATGTCGTTTCAAGTCCCTGGAGGAATGGCTATCACAGGCTGCATGCTGCAATTTTACAGGTAAGAAGAGGCTTTTTGTTCTGAGATTCATTGCTCTCTTTTCTCCTTCATTCCTCACCCAATTATCTCATGGACGCTGCTTTATACAATGTACGTGAATATTCTTTGTTATCCTTATACTACACTGTTGCATTAATGCTGAGATTTAAGCAAGTATTGTATATTTTAGAACAAAATTTCCCAATAGTTGTCATTAATATCAATTAAGAAAGGCTTGTGGGATAGTCTAAAAGCAAGCTGCATTTCGGGGTAAGATAGCGGGGTCCCAGATTGAGATAAACAGTCTATACTTTGTGCAGATTAAAGTTGGGGAGGTTGGGGAGAAAAATTAATAAGATCAGGTATATATTAACCCTAGTCCAGGATGCTTTAGTATGTATTCCTGCACTTAGCAGGGGCCTGGTTTTGATGGCATGATTGGGTCTTTTTATTTCATAATTCTGTGATGTATTTATTTATTAGTAAAACAATGGATACAATACCTATATCCAAAATAGTATCAGCGGGGAAAAATATGCCAAGCACTAATATAGTTTTTTATTTTGCTTCCTAGTGGAGTGGAATAAACTAGAAACTCTGGATGAAGTCATATTTCACTAATATGCAAAAACAAATAAGCCATGTATGATTGAGCAGGATGCATAAACTATGAGTGTGTGTGTGTGTGTGTGTGTGTGTGTGTTTTCAATACTTAGAGTAGAGGTATATAACCTGAGATCCCAGGTCTTAATGCAGTCTGGAAGCCTGGTATGTCTATTTTTCCTAAAAACAGGGCCAAGCGAATGTTTTAATTTGACAGAAGAGAAAAACGATTAAGTATAAAGGGCATAATATAATCAATTCTTTTATTTTAATTTAACTTTCATTTAAGTGTTGTCTATTTCTTTTGGTATGGTCTCCCTAACATTCAAAATATAGTGTTCCCTGTGTGATTTAAGAGATGTTTGATCCTCATCCCCTCAAAACATACACACTCTTGTTTTCAAACATTCAAATACTCACTTCAAAGGAATTAAAATATCAGGTAACCAACTTTATTTCAGAAAACAAGTTAAGAATTTGTCTAGCAATAACGTAGCTGACTTTGACTGAGCCTGCAAAGCTGGTCTTGAATGGCAGACCACAAAGAAATGTTCAGGTTGTCGGCCAGAGTGGAGGATGTGGACAAGATTGTGGGTAGGCTGGGTGCCTCCATGTGTTTATTGGATCCATATCCCTCCTGGCTTGTCTTGGCAGCCCGGGAGATGACTGGAGACTGGATCCACGCAGTTACTAATGCTTCTTTGAGGGAGGGGGTCTTCCCCACCGCACTTAAGGAGGCGGTAGTTCGACCTCTCCTCAAGAAGCCTGCCCTGGATCCAGACTCCCTTAACAACTACCGTCCTGTCTCCAACCTTTGCTTTATAGCGAAGGTTGTTGAGTCCGTGGTGGCACGCCAGCTTCCACAATTCCTGGAGGACACGGACTACCTCGACCTGTACCAATCTGGCTTTAGTCACAGCACGGAAACGGCATTGGTCGCCCTGGTGAATGATCTCTGGCGGGCCCGGGATAGAGGATATTCCTCTATCTTGGTCCTTCTTGACCTCTCAGCGGCTTTTGATACCATCGACCATGATATCTTACTGCGGCGACTCGGGAGGTTGGGGGTAGGAGGCATTGCTTTACAGTGGTTCTCCTACCTTTAGGGTCGTTCGCAGTTTGTATGGGCGGGGGGACAGAAATCCTTCCTGAGGCCCCTCATATATGGGGTGCCTCAGGGGTCGGTTCTCTCCCCCCTGCTTTTTAACATTACATGAAGCCGCTGGGTGAGATCATTCAGGGTGAGGTATCATCAGTATGCTGATGATACCCAGCTTTACATCTCCACCCCGGACCAGCCTAGTGCTGCACTTTCTGTGATGTCCCGGTGCCTGGAGGCGGTGCAGGCCTGGATGGGTAGGAACAGGCTCAGGCTCAACCCTTCCAAGACTGAGTGGCTGTGGAAGTCCCGTCGCTTTCGATGAGGGGGAGATACTTGCTCCCTCAGAAAGGGCTCGCAATCTGGGTGTCCTCCTGGTGCGCCAGTTGCGCCCTTTCCTAGACCAGGATGCCCTTTACACAGTCACTCACTCTCTCGTTACTTCTCGGTTAGACTACTGCAATGCCGTCTACATGGGGCTGCCCTTGAGGTGTACCCGGAGGCTCCAGCTGGTCCAGAATGCGGCCGCGCGGGTTGTTATGGGAGCTCTCTGTTACTCCCGGGTTACACTTCTCCTGTGCGAGCTGCACTGGTTACCGGTGGCCCTCCAGGTGCGCTTCAAGGTGCTGGTTCTTACCTTTAAAGCCCTACATGGCATAGGCCTGGGGTACTTGCAGGACCACCTTCTGCCAGTAGCATCCTCACAGAGCTGGCCTCCTCAGGGTGCCGTCGGCCAGACAGTGTCAGCTGGCAGCCCCCAGGGGGAGGGCGTTCTCTGTGGGTACACTGACCCTGTGGAATGGGTTGCCCACTGAGCTCCGGACAGCTCCCGACCTCCGCTCCTTCTGCCGCAACCTGAAGATGTGGCTATTCCATCAAATCGGCTGAGCTGACGTTGGGTTTTAATATGTTTCTTAGATGTTTTAATCTTTGTTTTAATCATTGTTTTAATTGTTTACTGTATATTTTAATTCTGTGAGCCACCCTGAGTCCTCCGGGAGAAGGGCGGCATATAAGTTTTAATAATAATAAATAAATAATAAATATAATATTCTGTGGATTTGGATTTGATACATATTTTCAAATTGATTTGCAGTGAAATGAAAATATAATGAAGGATTATCTATATAAACGCTTTTATGGAGTTTTAAAAAAAATATTTTTCAAGTTCAATAATCTGAGAAGAGTGTCAAATCAATTTGATTCAACTAAAAAACATAAATTACAATTCGTTGTGATAAGCTTTTTAATGCTTTCTTGTATTATATGTATACTAAAAACAGTTAATTTCCATTTTAGTTATCTGGAAAAATACGAGAAAGTACATCATTTTGGAGAGGATGATGATGAGGTACAACCAGGCAATCCAAAGCCACAACTACCTATAGGTGCAATTCCATGTTCCTATAATTACCAGCAGCACAGCGTATCAGGTAAATCTTACAGCTAGTTAATAATAGTACCATTTATATTGGATTTCTTTGCAAAGAATAGCACAGTGACCTATAGATTTTATTAATCTGTATGTTTGCTTTTATGAATAGATTTTCTTCGACAAAGTTATGGGCTATCTATGGACTTTAATTCACCAAATGATTATAATAAATTGGTGCTTTCTCTATTATCTGGACTCCCAAATGAAGTGGACTTCGCTATTAATGTGTGCACTCTTCTGTCAAATGAAAGCAAACATGTTATGCAGCTTGAAAAGGACCCCAAAATCATCACTTTATTACTTGCTAATGCTGGGGTATTTGATGACAGTAAGTTTCTAATTTGCATAATACTTTAAAGATAAATGTACTACTATAAAATATAATTTTTCAAGTGCTGAAAATCAATCTTCTGTTTAAGCTGTTCACTCATTTTATACAGGACAAGCCCTGCCACATCAGAACAATGTTTCATTTAGTTTAGTATTTTTAGCAGTGTTTATCCAGATGTTTTTGTTACATCTGTGGCATAAATCTGGCATTTTTTTCACGTAAGCTTAAAACGTATCTTTCAGACATATATTTTGGAAAGCAGATTTTACAAAAAAATCCTGTTCACAATAAATTTCTAACACTCGCATGCACATGCACATTTGCCCAGTTCTTCATAATCCACATGAATATACATGATCTTCTGATTTCCTTTTATTAAGGTGACTACTTTGTTCACGTGTAAAGAGGAAGGAATACAGTGAATATAAAAAGTTTACACATTCCTTTTAAAAATGCCAGATTTTTGAGATGTAAGAATGTAAAAATATCCAACCAACATAAATCACTTCAGATCTTTTCCATTTTTAATATAACCTATAGTATAAGCTGTATGATTCAATTGAAAAATAACAATAAAAAACATACAATAATGTGCTTGCATAAGTGTGCCCCTTGTGCACCTTGAACCAATACTTTGTTGAAGTATGTTTTAGTTTTAGGATCGTTCAGTCTTTTGGGGTAGAAGCCTTATCAACATGGTACATCTTGCCTTGCAAATCTTTGCCTACTTTTCCTTGCAAAAGTGCTCTATAAACCCTAACTCACTGTCATAAAATCAAACTATGCTTTAACAAAGTCATATCTGTCAGATTGTGAGGGTATCTCCTACGCACAGCTCCCTTCAGGTCACCCCATTCCAAAACTTCGATATTCTTATGGTGAAGCCATTCTTTTGTTGATTTGGATATGCATTGGTGCCCCCCTTCCTGGACTTCTATACCAAGGGTGTGAAACTCATGTCATGGAAGCGTCACGTGTCATATCAGGACTTTTTCCCCCTTCACTAAACCGGGTGTGGCTAGTGCATGATGCATCTGGCCTGTGGGCCAGGAATTTGACAGCCCTGTTCTATACTCACACATTACAGTGCATTTAGAAAGTATTCATACCCCCTTCACTTTTATCAATTTTGTTATGCTGCAGCCTGATTCTGCAGTTGTTGAAAATCATTTTTTTTTATCTACACTCCGTACCCCATAATGACAAAATGAAAACAGAATTTTAGAAATATCTAAATTTATTTAAAAGAAAAAACTGAAATATCAGAGTATTCAGACTCTTTGCAACAGCACTTGAAATTTCACTCAGGTGCCTCTCATTTGTCTTGATCATTGCTGACATGTTTCTACACTTTGTTTGGAGGTGACTTGTAGTAAATTAAATTGATTTGACATGATTTGGAAAGGCACACACCTCTCTGTAGAAAGCCTCACAGCTGACAATGCATACTGTAGCAGAGCAAAAGCCATGAGGTCAAAGGAATTGCTTGCAGAACTCGAGAGACAGAATTATTTCAAGGCACAGATTTGGGGAAGGCTACAATAAAATTTCTGCTGCACTAAAAGTTTCTAAGAGCACAGTGACCTCCATAATTCTGAAATGGAAGATGTTTCCAAGAGCTGGTTGCCTGGTCAAACTGAGCAATTTGGGGAGAAGGACCTTAGTAAGAGAAGTGACCAAGAATTGGATGGTCACTGACTGTGCTCCAGAGATCCTGTGTGGAGATGGGATAGAGTTCAGAAAGACAACCATCACTGCAGCCCTCCACTGATCTGTGCTTTATGGCACAGTGGCAGAAGCCTCTCAATGCAAAACACAGCCTGCTTGGAGTTTTCAAAAAAGCACCTGAAGGAGACTCAGACTGTGCGGAACAAGATTCTCTAGTCTGATGAATCCAAGATTGAACTTTTTGCCTCAATTCTAAATGTTATGTCTGAAGGAAACTAAGCACTTCTCATCATTTGCTCAATATCGTCCTAACACTGAAGCATTATAGTGGCAGCAACATGCTTTGTGGGTGTTTTTCAGCAGCAGAGACTGGGAGACTGATCAGAGTTGAGGGAAAGCTGAATGGAGCAAAGTACAGGGATATCCTCAATGAAAACCTGTTCCACAGATCTCAGGACCTCAGATTGGGCCAAAGGTTCACTTTCCAATATGACAAAGATCCTAAGCACATAGCAAAGACTATACAGGAGTGGCTTAAGGACAACTCTGTGAATATCCTAGAGTGGCTCAGGCAGATCCCTGACTTGAACCCTTATTGAACATCTCTGGAGGGACCTAAAAATGGCCATCTGACCACTGTGCCATCAATGGTCCCCATCCAACCCAACTGAGTTTAAAAGATTTTGCAAGAAAGAATGGCAGAAAATTCCCCAATCTAGGTGTACAAAACTTTCACATCATACTTAAAAGGACTAAAGGCTGTAAATGCTATCAAAGGTACTTCAACAAAGTACTGAGTGAAGGGTCTGAATACTTATGCCAATTTGGTATTTAATTTTTTTTCTTTTTTATAATTTTACAGACATTTCTAAAATTCTGTTTTCACTTTGTCATTATGGGATACTGAGTGTAGATTAATGAAAAAACAAAATGAATTTCAACAACTGTAGAATCATGCTGCAGCATAACAAAATTGACAGAAGTAAAGGGGTCTGAATACTTTCTGAATGCACTGTATACAAACATCCAGTAACACGTTCATTCCGAGGCCTCCCTACACTCACACTCACACACACCCCATACCCTCCTTCCCAGATCTCTCTGAGTGCATATGCACAAAGGCACCTACAAGTGTCCTCATTCCCAGGGCTTGCATATATCCCATGACCTCCTTCCTGTGTCTCCCTAGATTCTCATGCACTCTGCGCCCTCTTTCACAGGCCTCCCTATATTTGCACACACTCCACACCCTTCTTCCTGGGTTTCCTATACTCCAACACATTGTACACACTTCCTGAGACTCCCTGTGCTCACATACATGCATCCTGGATTGTTGTTGCTCAGTAATGCAGTCACATGATGTCACACTTTACAATTGTACTACTTAGCAACAGCAATTGCAGTCTCAATTGTCATCATAATTCAAGGACTACCTGTATGAATTCAAACAAAAGAAAATGAGCACTTATAAAGTTTTCTTGAATGTTGTTTGAATAATATATGTTGAAGAAAATAGTGAAATTTTCCTAGAAGAGAATGTGTTTCTTAATTGTAGTTTTTAAAAAATTATGATTGTATATAGCAGATATTGCATTACTCTTCAGTATATATAATATTTTTTTCAGTTGATTGGTACATATGGTAGTAGATTAATACATTTTACTGTATACATTTTCTGTGTTTTTATACTCGTTATACTTTTTAAGACAAAAAGTCTGATTCACTCTGATATGAAGACTGTTCTGGTCCAAACAGATAGTTTCCTATCCAACCAGTAACAATTTTAGAAATGCTTCTTAATAAACAGTAATACTGATGTCAAATAAAACAAAATATATACATAATAAACCAAATTAATTTGATTTACTATAAAACAGCAGGTTTAAAATTATATTTTTGAAATATTTCTAGCAATGTAATGATAATGTTAATGCTTTTTTATAGCTTTAGGTTCATTTTCTACTGTGTTTGGTGAAGAATGGAAGGAGAAAATGGATAGAGATTTTGTTAAGGTAATTTCTAAAATTTTGATACATAATTTTTTCCTGGAATATATGTACAAATAAAACTATCAAAGGTACAGTTTTCTTATAGAATCAGATCAGTGGAAGAGAAAAGAATATATAAACTTAAGATATTGAAGTAGCATGGATAAAAATACCATGAAGATGCAAAAGAAAAAAGTAGCTCTCAGCTCACAAGCCTATTGGTTTTGGTTTTCCCCAATGTAGTCATTAAGTGACTGGCATGGGTTGTTAAGTGGAGCACAGAATGCCTTGCATGAGGAAGGCCTTGGGAAGCCTAGTGTAGGCCCAGCCTACCTGCTCCAGGCGCCCCAAAGCTTCTCCCATACATTAAGGCACCCATGCTCCACTTCCTGCCCCTCAAAGTATTCTTTGGCCTTAGGCTATTCTTCAGCCATACTACTTGGCCCAACCTGCTCTCCCTGCCCCCCCCCCCCAAAATCACCCTTCACTCACCTTTGGAAGATCTGTGGAGCTCTGGTGCTCATGTTGGAGAAGGAGGGACAGGCCATTCTGCCTTCAGCATCTCTGGGCTCCATCCTGGAAGTAGGTGCCATTTTCAGAAAATGTTGCCTCCTTCTGGGATGGAGCCATGTGATCTAGGGATGCAGTAGCCTGCCCTTTGTCCCTAATGAGAACCTTGAACCTCCAGAGATCTTCCATAGCTGAATGTGCGATTAGTGGAGGAGTATGGTGTAGAATCCAATGGGTTGGTAAACAGTCCCAGGGATCTGGCAGGGCAATGAGGGGAGTTAGGCAGAGAGCGCCACAATGTCCCTACAGTTGGTCTTAATAACGAATGACCTCAAGGGTGTTGCAGTCACTAAAGGTTCAAAACTGGGTCAAAAGTAGGTCTTGGTGGATCTGTTGTAACTTCGATAGTCACTAAGTGGTCAATTGTAAGTCAAGGACTACCAGTACATTGAAACTTTATTACAGACTAGCGTTGACAGGCAAGGTTTATTTCATGGGAGGAGTTTGGCATGGGGTATACAAAATGATAAAGTTTAAAAAAATACATCTTCTATGAGACTTTAGCTGATTGGTCCTGGTCACATTATCTATGGCCAGCTTTTTCTACAGTACCTATTGCTAGAACTCATGATATCAGCTATCTATATACAGTATTACTAAAACTGTCCTGTTTGTAACTTAATTGAGTGAAAATGTGCTCATAGGGCAACCATTTGAACCAAGCTACCTCAAATAGACTAATTTATAGAATATGCCCAAACGTCAGGGGAGTCCATGATTCATGTGGAACTAAAATTGGAAAAAAAAATGATAAAAATAAAAAAAACCAAAACAATTTAACAATTATTTTCCACACCTACCCATTTCAGACATAAGACTCTGGGCAATGAATAGTCATAATAATTAAAAACAATGAAAATAATTACCATATAATATGGAAATAAGTATATATCACAGCCAAGAAGAATTATCAACATTGATATTAATATAGCAAGGCATCAGGGCCCTTCATACAATTGGGGTCCATAATCAGATCTTGAAGGCCATACAAAACGTCAATAGGATCAGGGTCATCCTAATCTCTGAAGGGAGAATGTTCCAAATGGCTGGCCTTGTAGCAGGAAAGGCATATCTTAGAGCCCCTGCCAGCCAACAATCTTTGGCTGATGGGACCGCTACATGCTCAACCTGCTGGATCAAATTGGATGGGTAGAATTACCTGGATTATCAGGTAATCATGTCCCCGCCCATGAAGGGTTTTAAAACATTTTGAATTGCACCCAGAAACACACCGATAACAAATGCTGTTCCCCACGGTAGTGATGTTACAGGTATCTAATGTCTCATATACCTGTATAAGACACATTTTGCACTGGTTGAAGCTTCTGAATGTTTTTCAGAGGTAGTACCTTGCAATAATCCAGACTAGAGGACATAGCAATTATCATAAAACATTTTATGACATAATACAAAATATCATAAAACATTTCTGTAATCAACTCCTGATATTTGACTATGCTGTATAGTTCCACTTGGGTTACTTTCAAGAAAGATACATCTCTGAATTTTCCCCTGAATTTTTAAAAACTTTTCCAGAACAAAGAAGTTCTGCCATTATTCAAGGCATTGAGGAATCTGGTAAGGAATACTTCTAAAATGATCCAATGGTCATGAACTGGATAGAATGTACTATTATTTATTTGTCAAATTTGCACCTGCATTGTAATTTTTTTTCAGTGAGAGATTTTAAAACTATGTGTTTTTATACCAAGAATTCAGATCTGCTGTTATTTTTTTCAGTTGCACAACATTTAGCTTGGTATGGTAAATCCACATCTGATCATATACCTCACAAAAGTCTCTTGTAACCCAAATACTGTTAACTTTATTTTCTAAAAATTACAGCTTGTGGTAATGAAAATTAAAGTTTTTTTCTGCATGAATCTTATTTAGCTAAGCAAAAAATAATCCATGCAATCATAAACTAACATCAGAAAGCAATTATCTGAGTTACAAAAATGTTTAAATGAGTTTCATCAAGTATTGTTTTGATTTGTTCTTTGACATCAGCCGCCAACTTGCTTCTTGGCCTCTCGTATAACCTTCACATTAGTCATGTGTATACACTCTGCTTCTTGGCTCTGTTACCTGTTTCACACATTGGGCATGACAAGGCCATTGCGGTACTTGCATTCGTTCATTAATCAACTTCTTTATTTTTGCTGTAGTCAGTTTGCACATCAAAGGTGGCTCATATACACCTTCAGACCAATCAATCAACTCCAGCAGAATGGATGCTCTGGCATTGACTAAAGACGTTTTTCTTGCATGTACAGAAAAATCTCCCAGCGTGTCATTGTCTGCACCTCTCAAGTCAATGATCTTTTGCATACCAGCTCTCCTCTCTTGAATGTCACCTGAACACGAGTGTCTGCAACCATACCATGCTGAGCATTGAATGGTTGGCAAAACAGCATCTACTACAGCCTTCTTTTGCAGTCTGACTACAGCTGGAACAACACGTGATGCAGAACTTCAATCCAGGAATGTTTTACTTTGATGTTGAACCAGCAAGGGTAGTGCACACCAACGATTATTCCACTATCATTAAGCTTTGGAGAGCTTTGCTTTAAAAGCCATGTTTTGAAACCCATATTCAACAAAGCCTATTTCCACTTGTCAACCAGCATGAAGGGCTTACACCACCAATTTCCATAAGAGCCAGATTTGTGGGAAATTCTGTCCTTATTGCCTGTGTGATCCTATCAGTGGTGGGTTGCTTCTGGTTCGGCCCGGTTCGCGCAATCTGGTACCGGTGACGGTGTGATGTCACTGAACTGGTTCTCCACGGCTGGGAGCTGGGCCCATCCGCGCGCCCGTACTTATGTTTCTCTGTGCATGCGCAGAGTGCTTCTTTTGAGTTTTTTTTCCAAGTTGTTTGTGCACATGCACGGAGCACGCGTTTGGTGCGCACGCAAGCAGAGCGAGCGTGCGCCGATCACGCGCAAAGCACGTGCATGAAGAGAACTGGTAGGAAAGGTAAATAGAACCCACCCCTGGATCCTATATACATACACTTGATCAGTAGAGAAATCCTTTACAACACTGTCGCTCAGTGAAACAAGAGTCTCACCAATTGAAACTTTGGTGAATGAAGGATCAGTGTCAAGTTCTGTTGCAGTGTCTAGCATGTTGCCAATTTTACCTGCCCATTTGTTGTTAGACAAGGTCTTCCCATCCAATTTTGTTATTAAGTGTCGTAGGGGTAACTCATTTGTATGGAGTGCACACCAACCAGATCAATTTCCAGTCAAGCTTGACTTCTACCCAGTGCATAGCATTATCTTCACAGCCAGTAATAACATTTGTAGAATCTTCTCCAATGGCCTTACAGCTTTTGTCAGTGCCTTTCTTCTTCATGAAATACACCAGATTCTGCAATCACATGAGCAGGTTTTCCTGTTTTTGAGCCTTTCTCTGGAGTGAAATGATACAGATATCTTCCACCTGGCTCATTGTACACAGAATAACTTCTTTTATGTTACTGGTAAATTGTTAGTCTGAATTGTTTGCTTTCAGCATAACCTTAGTTGCATCTATATGGCCATCGAAGAAGATGCATTCTATTTTGCCCTTCTTACAGAGCTCATCAAATTTGACCAATACCTTATCTTATGCTCTGCATAGCAACAATTGTTATTTCTAATTATTTTATTCTGACTTTTCTTTTGAAGTAGAGGACACATGTGTTTGGTCTAAGACTTCTTTATAACTTCCATCACATTCATCTTCACTATCAGTCATCTGTCCTTCCATTTTCATCATAAGAGATAATTACTTCATTTGTCAGTATCAAAATGTCTGGAATATGTCTCTGATAGTATTGCCACTTTTGCCTGGTCATTTCTGCTTGGGCATATCTGGCAAACCAATCTGGTGAGATCCAAAAGAATCAAACTTGTTTCTCTGACATTTAACGAAAACAAGTTCCTTCAATGATTTCTTCTTTTTTTTTTTATAATTTGAACTTATATCCCACTCTTCTCGGAGACTCAGGGCGGCTTACAATTTATTAAGCACAAATCAATGTGCTTCTTGCCATAGCCTTCATTCCTTGTATATGCCTGCTTTTCAGGGCTTTCCTTGTATATGCCTGCTTATTAGGGCTTTTGCCCCCCCAAGCGGCATTTTTACAAAGTCAGCTT
>JANHFM010005697.1:73851-85194 GCA_032468115.1 Grayia smithii | reverse complement strand
AGAAGGAAGGAATATTAGGTATGTTTGATACTTTGAGTTATTAATAAAAATAATAAAGGTAAGATATAAATAAATTAAATTAAAAATATTAATGAAGACTTTGAAAAAGATATGGATGAATTTAATTATGGTGGCACTGGGCACATTACTGGAATACCTGAAGGAACAGATTATTCAGTTTAGGGGCAGATTATTCTAGACAATTTATATTTGTATGGTTGACACTGAGTTGAAGGAACATAATGAATAATCGAGTTTTAATGTCAAATAATGCATTAACACAAAGAAGGAACCAAATAAGCAAGAAGCAAAATTCAATCTGATGTAGGACAAGATAGGCACACACATATACACAAAACACCTTGTGTTTTCTGTCATATCTTAATTTGTTTCCCACTCTTAAAGGATATTTATTTATTAGTCTTCAACCTTTATAGTTTCCACTATAAGAAAAACTGCAAATAAGTTAATTTTATTCAGGGCCTGAATGAAAATATTGAATAAATTTGGTGGTGCTTCCTAATTCTAAGAACAGCTACAGACATACTGTACATTTTTTTTATTGAAAAGTTTTTTTATTAAACAAACATTAAAAACATTGGATACAGTGTGACCATCCCGCTCTTGTCATATCCATACATATTTTTTTCATAACAACAAATATAATTATTATTTAACATACATTACTATTTTGTTCTTATTTATATATCCCTTGCCCTCATTTACGTATTTGTCTAAATATTATTCAGAATCCATTTTACAAACCCTAATTCTTTTTTGTTCCAACTCCTTTTCTCCTTTCTAACCATTGGTACTTTGTTCCAAATTTTATAGTATTCTGTCTCGTCCTTATCTTTGAGTTCTAGTGTCAGCTTGTCCATTTCTGCACATGTCAAGATTTTCTTTACTATTTCTTCTTCCGGGAGAATTTCTTCCTTTTTCCAGTAATGTGTATAAACCAGCCTTGTTGCTGTTATAATGTGCAGCATTAAGTATATCAATTCTTTTGCTATATTTCTCTTTTGTGATTCCTAATAGGAATAGTTCTGGCTTCAGATCTATGTTTTGGTCTAATATCTCCTCCAACCATATTTTAATCTGGCGCCAAAAATCCCTGGCTTTCTTACATAAGAAAGACATATTGTACATTTTGAATAAAGGAGCAACTTTCTGATTGCAAACACTAAATTTAGGCTCTGATCTTTTCACTTGGCACACGATAAAGTCAAATTAGGAAATGTATTTTGATGTTAATTTATTGCATTGATGTATCATCCATATTTTTACCTGCCTTGTCTGAGTTTTGTTATTCGTGTAAACTAGGAAAAACATTTAAGATTTTTCTTTGATTCATTTTGTTTTCCTTTCTAATACCCACTTTCAGGATAATCCTTTGCTATGTTTAGAATTTAAAAAATATGAACATAATAGAGCACAATGCATTGCACATTGAAAGAGAGAGTAGAAAAGAAAGTACAGGATTTTTGAAATGCCAATTTCTGAAATGTTCCATTTATGTGCACACAGCCTGGGTAGCTGTGGTACACAATTGCCATCTGAACGTCTATTTTTCCAAGCATTAAAAGGGGTGATGTGTACATTTTTCATGTGTAATTAGGCAGAGTAATGTGATCCCTTTCTGCAGTCAAACTGCCATGTGCTGTAGCCTCACTGAATAGCTTCCAGATTTCAACTCAATCTCTTCTGTCTAGACTCTACGTTGCTGCTCCCCTCCCCCTCCCCCGCCTTCTGAGCTTAAAGCAGGCTCCAATAGAGAATGCCAAAACCAGAAGTTTTGTCCCTTTCTCATAAAGAATTGGGACTGATCTCCCAGAGGCCAGACAAGAGCTGGATCCCAGACTTTAAAAGACACGTGTCATCTGAAACTGACTTTAAAGACTCTGCGAGCTTCTCAGCAGGTCATGCACGCACAAACAATGATTTAAAAAATATGGCTTTCATTAAAAAGTCAGTATTTTTAGAGAGGTGTGGCTCAGTGGAGATGAAAAGGGAGGGTGGGGAGAGTATGAAAGCAATTCCAGTGAGACAGAAAGACAAACTGCAGCATTATTTACATTATTTATTGAAATGCAGAATGTTCTTTAAAATCTGGTTTGGGGACTGAAACAAAATGAAATAATAGATGCTGTTCCAAATCCAGGTGCATCTTGTCCAGAGAATATTTATAATCAAGACTAAAGTACAGTTGATTTAAACCAGAATGAAATCTCCATGGAGAAATCTTCAACTTTATTATACTTTCTGGGGTAGATATTACAGACTTAAACACTAAGCTTATTGTAAGGGATTTGCAGAAGGGTTTTAAAATTGTTTCTCAGACCTTTAGAGAGAAGGTAAAATGGGAATAATTTAAGCGGTCGACTTTTAGACTTTCTACAGTTAATTTTTTCCAATATTGTCTTTATTCCCTGTTAAAAAATGTCCATACACACTACTTAAAATGCAATTTTATTTATTTAAAATCTAATAGTCCATCTTCTCTCCTTAGTTTTAAAATAAATTGAAAATTAAAAATAAACTACAAGGAGCCTCACTAAATGTAGCTCATGCTCTAATGTCTACTTTACATATTTAGCTCACAGGTTTTCTACAACTTGAACTGCAAGCTGCCAATGCCTTCCAAAGAAATACCCATGAGCTATTACAATTTATTATTATGGTTTTGTTTGGAAATCAGAATAATTCAACTTTTTAACATTTTCTTGTTATCTTTTTCAGCATGGGACATGTAGCAGTTGTAAACATTCAATGCAATTTCATGGCACATTATAGTTTAAGCTGAAAATTAGTTGATATCTACATTTAATCTATTTTTTACTTAAAAAAATACAAAACAAAACAATTGTACAACACAATTCATATTTTATGCATGGTTGCACTGGATCATTTCCCAAGCCCCTAAATCTTCTGCATTTCATTTTGCACAGTGGCAATTTAGTGTCTTAATGCTTCCCTAGAAAGGTGCAGGGGAAAAACGTTCCTTCTCCCTTAGATATTTCTCTTTTTTTCCTCCTGTCTCCTTCCCAAAAATGGGAGGAGGAATCAAAATAAATGGTATTTTTATGAATAACTGTATTTTTTTCTCTCAGAACCTTTCCACTTAAGCACCATCCTGAACTCTCAGAGAAGTTGATAATCATGTTCTTGGTAAGCTCTGTTTGGATTTCAATTCAGGGATCCAACATCTGGAAGTTGCAACAGACAGCAAGCAAAGCCTTTTTGTGTATCAGTGCCAGGATTTCAAATTCCTTTGCCATTTTGGTAGCTTCTCTAGCAGTATGCTTTATGCTTGCTATTCTAGGTGTAGTTATTAAGATTTCTGTAGGCTCTTGTGTTCTTAGTACTTTGATAGGCTTTGAAATACAGGCATATTTCCACCACTGTTCATTCTTTTTGGCTGTTGGGTGTTTGTATAAAACAAACACTGATTGAAAACTTGAGAGTTTTCAATCAAAACTTTCTCATGTGCTCTCTAAAATAGCAGTTTTCATCCTTTTTTTCATGGGTTACCAATCTTTCTGTTAAAAAACTCCTGCATCCCATATCATGATAGAAACTAAGAATCTACTTTTCCTAGAAGGATATGTGTATCCTTCTCAGGCATTTTGTTATCTTTGATAGTAAGTTTTAAAACCTTAAGAGTGCAATGACTTCTTGTATGGACAGTCTAGGTTATTTCCAACGCATATTTGAAAATGAAAATTGTTGCTCTAGAATCTTGAAGATAAGGGCTTTCTATTTAGAGTGCACTCCAAGATGCAGTAAATTATAGATGCCCCTTCCCCAAATATCCTCTATGCTTTTCCATTCAGCTGAGTAGAACTTTATCTTTAAAATATTGCGCTCTCTCTCCCTCTCTCTCTCTCTCTCATCTATCATTATCATCTTTATATTTAAAAGGAAGCTTCACTCAATCTTCTTTTTCAGTGTAAGCAGCAGAAGCCAATATAGCCAGGTAGGAAGGAAGCTTCTGCAGCCAGGCCAACTTCTTAGCTTCTTTCTGGCTAAGACTGGGGATGGATGAGAGCATGCCCCAGAGAGAGCAGGAACATCTAACTTTGCTTATAGAGTTTAGTTGGCCTTGTATTGCCTTCTTTCCCCATCCCACTCTTTTTTGCCACGTGACTAGGAAGGAGAGAAACTACTCAGGAAAGCAAATGGAAACTTTTGCCTAACCCCAAAAGAATTTATTTTCTAAAAAGAAATTGGCTCATTTTCTAAATAAGCTTGAAAGTGTCAAGTAAGCAAGCACTAGCTATTACATAGCTTTTAATGAATCAAAAGGCCTGAAAATAAAAGCCAATACTTTAGCATTCAACAAGATTTGCCCAGCATAGGCCATGTGTTAGAATGAATTGGCAGGAGAGTGCTCAGCTAGTTTATGAGGAACAAATGGCTTGTTAAGAAAGATGCTTGCTGGAGATATTGTGAAAAAAAGCTGCCAGTTTCTTAATCAGAAAAAAAAATAGGAAAAGGTACATTTACTTGTATTGTATTAATAAGTTCAAAACATGACATTTTTCCTCTGAAAGAACTCAGTGTGTACAAAAATCTTTGTGTCAGGTATCCCATTTCACTCCACCCCCAGGAAAGAAATACTCCCAACGCCAGGTTAAAGAGTAAAAACTTTTACTGGAGACAGCTAGAGAAAATGGTAGAAAGCAATTCCAAGTCTGAGCAAAAAGGCGCGAAGCGTATATATTAAAAGCATCCCTTTCCCCCTCCCATCAAGCCCCCCTTGAGCTATAGCCCAATCTCCGGCAGCTCCAGGCATCAGGTGGTCATGAAAAGAGATGGGACAATACCTATGTACAGATTGTGGTTGGGATGTAGTAATTATAGCAAACCACCCAGTCGTTGAACGTGAAGTGGTGTGCACATGACAATTTTCTAAATCAGCACAATTTAAGAAGAGGCAGACTCATTCCAGCTTAGTCAAAAGAATTTATTAGAAAATATTCTGAACTACATAAAACTCTTTAGAATATTGTTTTCAGTATATTTTATTCCAGCCTTATGCTACAGACACCAGTCTGGATAACATCAGCCACTGTGATCCTGATTTTAATTTTTTTATATTTAAAATTATAACACATTTAAGCCACATGCACACCAAAAGACTGGAATGAGTGCTCAGTGCACCATTTCAAGAAATATCAATTATAATATTTTCAATTTAGCAATTTAAAGCAGTTGGATTTGTTTTGTTATTACTGAAATTCCTGCAATGTACTACCAAGAAATAAATATTTTAGTCAATAGACACAAAAATACAAAAATAACTTGGCTAGTCTGACTAATCCTGTCTATTCCAGGTGCCCTAATGAATTAACCAATTGAATTTCCTCTTTGTGGGTAGGACTGCAATCTTATTATAATGAAGAAATGTTCCTAAACTTGGTTACAAGCTTTCCCCTTATATTTGTGGCAAGGCTACTGTTGTTGTTTTAATTAAAAAACAGTATAGATTTGCCAAATTTGGTCATATACATACTTTATAAAGCTGTTCAGCAAGAATCAGCATTTCAGTACTAACAAAGTGATCAGAAAAGGAAAAAATGTTGGATGCAATCACTCTGCCCCAAGTGACCAGCCCCAGAAATACTTCAAAGCATGCTGACTTATGCTTGCAATGTTTAATTCAGAAATAGATGTGTCTTGAACTAACAATTACACAGTACCTCCATTCACTGTGGGTTGAAGTGCTTGTCACATAAAGCAAAGATATATCTTTCAATTCAGTGATGTGTGCCTGAACCATAATTTAAAAGGCTGCATAATAGGGAATGACTTTTAAAAATATTTAAAGAAACAGGCCAATAGCATGCTAGTTCAATATTATCTTTCATTCAGTTTGGAAATGCAGTGAAAGTTTGCTGCTACTATACTGGAGAGATATGGGAATAAGATATTAAGCAAACTTCCTAATCCATCATTTCACCAATAATAATAATAATTATGAAGATTGTCTTAACCTCAACAGGAATCTTCTTTCTCCTTTTCAGCACTGTACTGGGTCCTTAATTAGTTTTGCATCAAGAAGTAAACTAACTCCATTATCAAACACAGATTTTTAAAGTTTAAGATTTGTGAATATGAAAACTTATGCAGACAAAAGATATATACTCAGCAAAGAGAAAAGAAAAAATTAATAATGAGCATGTAAGTCTGAGAAATTTCATGAACTTCTAAAGTAGACCTAAATACAGAAACACTGAGAAAATAACAGATGCACCAAACCATCACGTAGTATACCTATGAATTCCCATTCCATCTTAAATGATTGAGAAATACACCTGATTATAAAATACAAATTATGAAACTGCATTCTACAGACTTGAAGTGTCAGCAGCCAGTTTATATTGAAAATTAGCATATATACTATTCTAACAAAAACCTCTTCAGAAGAGTAAGTATAGCACTTGACTGTAAATAAAAAGATCCATACTAAAGACTCTATAAGATGAATATTATCTTTAGTTATACAAACAATATAGACGAAGAGTCCCCTGACTAAAATAGAATGTGAATTGATAACTGTGATAGTGCTCTGCTTTAACTTTCTGGGTGATCCCTTTGTTTTGGGCCTTTCTGTGGAGCCTACCAGAAATACAAGTGCTCTCAAGAAGACATATTTAATTAGTTTGCCTCTCCCAGTTACATCTTTAATTGACCTAGGTTCCAAGTACAACACCTGCAATGAAATGCAAGGCAATTACTGCGCTTTTTGCTGCAAGGAATAATCAAAGCCTGTTATTTCCTTAGCTCTTCATTTATGAAAAAAAACCAGCTGGTAGGAAGAGACTGCAATATAGCTCCAATATGCTTAATGAATTACATTTAGGTAGCAACCTTCTTCACCACCAGCTACATATACATTTAAGATCAGTATAACATTTTCCACTTGGACTTCATGCAATAAACTAGTACAAGGTCATAATGACATGGTGTTATGAATTTGGCATGCTGCCTTCAACATAGTATAATCCTTGCTAGAATATTCTTTTATTTCACAGGCCTCAGACAACTGCTTGCTTTAAAATCAATGTCAATACTTTGTCATAGGTAACTTGACTAATATTGTTGCTTACACAATCCACCTCTTATATTCCCTCAGACGTTTCAAATGGTTGGAAGATTAGAAATATGCTGTATTGAAACATATTAAATATAAATTAAATTAGGCAAGGAATAACCCAATGTTAAATGTATTGCAAAATACTTTTGTGTAATATATTAACGGGTTGGTTCTTCAAAGGTGAGGTGATAGTTTAAAATCTACACTATGCCTTTCAGAACTATATTGGGATTTAGCACTGGCAAATCCTCAAAAGGAGAAATGAAAAGACAACATACACACACTGAGCCTATGAAGTGAGACATTTTAAAAACATTTACTATGTTTTAAAAGAGTAGCAAGATAATCAAAGAAAAATCTACTCCAATCTTTTCCCTCACTCACATGTATTTTATTATCCTGCCCAAAATTTTGACAGATTGTGTGAATCAAAAATACTGTACGTGGCATTCAACAAACTAATTGGGAGTGGTGGGTGGTGTCTTTTATTCCTTTTATTTTCTTTTTACATAGCTTTTTGCAAAAGGATAAAGTTTAAGCATTAATCTATATTTATTTATAAGAAAACATTATACACTATATTGAAAAATAATCTTATCAAAATCAGATTTCAGCCACTATTTCTAATTAAAAGTCCAAGTCAAAATTGCACTTTGCAGTCATCCTGATGGCATTTTTTCATTCTGGATTTATTTTCTTTCCTCAGAAACAATTTCATCTGGATTTTTCTTTCGTGAATGTTTGTATTTGTCCACATAAGCTTTTACCAGATTTGCTACTTTTGCAGAATTAACTTCCCCACTTTTGCTATGGCAAACCTAAATGAAAAATTGAAAAACAAAAGTTAAAGTATTATTTAATATAATCATTATGGGTACAGATGAAGATAGTAATTCCTAATCTGATGACTATTGAATGTCAGGCTCAAGCAAAACTAGAGTGATTTCTGGAAAAATTCTATAACAGAGTTCTCCAACCTTTCTGGCTTTGTGGTCTGGCTGGGGGAGGGGAGAGGGGTGGTTTTGCACAAGCAACCGGCAAAAACATATGCAACTCCATTTGCTTTTGTGGCATAGTTCCAAACAGCTCAGTCCACTAATGATCTGCGGCCCAGGGGCTGGGGACCCCTGTTCTATATAATGCTGATAGAATATAATCCAGAAAAAAACCACCATAGTGGAAGCTTGGAATGAGATGAGAGAACACCAAATACGTAATTACAATATTCCTAGATCCAAGAATGAATGAGAATGTTGGTTTTGATGAACATTCTCAGGAAAAAGTTTATTTCAAATACACACACACACACAAACGTACAGAAATACACACAAAAACATATGCATATGTAAGAAATAAATGAATCAAAAGCAGAACTTATCTGATTATTTATGACAGGCACAATATGAGATATAAGTATGGCAAGAGCTCTTAATGTGGAATGGACAATCTTTGGTAGTGCCAAGAGTGATTTATGGAGAAAAATGAACATGGAAGAAAAGAAAAAGTGAAACAAGAGTAAAAGCAGAATTAGTGCAGGAAGAGAAATTATATAAAACGGATTAGAAGATAAGAGTGGACATAAATATAAAATGTGAAATTTGCTTGGAAAAAAGTATGTTACAAATTGGAAAAGAAATCTTTCAGTTTACACTGATAGCGATGCTGAAAACAGATCCTTCTTTGAAGGAACTGAAAGAGCTTGGAAAACTGTATAACAGAATGCTGCAAAACTAAGAATGAGAGAAAAATACAACATAAAGATGAAACAGTTACAAATAAGGGAGTCAAGAAACACAGGTTTAAAATTAAATGAGACAGAATTCAAAACCATTTAGACAATACAATTTTAAAAAAGCTGTTTTGGAAGTGGCCAAGGAGAACTAAAGAAAGTGCTTCCAATAGCGAATACAATTTTAAAAATTTGAATGAAGCAGTAGTTAGGGAATGCTGGAAGTATTTTTAAAAATTTGTATAGAAATGAGAAATTACATATTAAACTTTGAAATTAAAAGAACGTTAGTATTTAAAAATATTAATGAAAAGGAAAATAGTATGTTGAATGGCAAGGACATAGATGTACACTAGTGCAGTTGTTTATGGAGTAGCTATGCAGTTTGTTTAATATTGCATCTGTACAAAGGCTGTATCCACGCGTGACCTTTGGAAGAATGCTTCCCTTATACTAAGTGAAAGACCGTAAGTGACTGGAAAACTGCAGAGGGATTAGTTTGTTCCAATTGCCTGGAAAAGCGCAGCCTGGCCATCTTTGCCATTTGTTACATGGAAATGAGAAATAAGCATGTCAGAAAAAAATGGAATTGGAACAATGTGCTTGGGTTCAAGAAGACTGTGGTAAGGCAAGTGAGCAGAGTCAAGAATGGCTTCTAAATAATGTGAACAATATAAATGTGAATGAACACTTGAACAATAATGGAAAGCAAATAATGTGAGAAACAATATCTGATGTACTAATGCCTGTAACAGCTTCAGCTATATTGTAGAGCTGAAGCTATTACCTCCTATGTCCAAAAGCCTGAAAGTATTAATAAAACTAGACTGCTAATCACTGATGAGTATTTACAATATTACTTACCTTATCTACTGCTTTTCTAACTATCTCTTTATATTCTTCTTTAGAAATATCTTTATTTTGATAGAAAGGCTTAATAGCAAGTTTTACTTCTTGCGCAGCTTTTTCTTGAATTAATAATTTCTAGAAAAAATAAAGAGTGCATCTTATTTAGGGAAAGGGCACAGATAGACATCAACATTTTTGAAGTGATTAAATGCTACTCTCCACAGCAGCGTAATCTCTGACTGCAAAGCACACATTCCCCTGTACTTTCTAAAATATAACATTAATGCTAGAAGAGATACCGGTATATAACAATTAACAAAAATATATTACTTGGTGGTGAAATTTATTATGGATATTAGATTGTTTATGTCACCTCTAGCCATAAGTGGCTAAAGATTATTCAATAACTAACTGAAACAAAACATTTGTTCATCTAAAGAACCTTGTTAACATGCTATTGCCTGCACAGGTGCAGGTTCCAACAATTTAGTAAAACTACTTTTACCATACCTGCATCATTTCCTCTTTTTTAAAAAAACAACAACCAGCTAATATAGGTAGAAGAGTGGCTTGAGAACATATTATCAAAGTACCGTATTTTTTGGAGTATAAGATGCACCTAGATTTTAGAGGTTGAAAACAAGGAAAAAAGTATTCCTTGTCAAGTTTAAAGACCTCTGGGTTAGGACAAGGGTCTTCAAACCGGCAGCTTGTGGACTTCAAGTCCCAGAAATCTGCCAGGTTTGCCAGTTGCCAGGTTTGAAGATCCTTGCCCTAACCCAGGTCTTCAAACCTGGCAGCTTTAAGACTTGTGGACTTCAAGTCCCAGAAATCTGCCAGGTTTGCCAGGTGCCAGGTTTGAAGACCCTTGCCCTAACCCAGAGGTCTTTAAACCTGGCAGCTTTAAGACTTCTGGACTTCAAGTCCCAGATTTCTGCCGTTGCTACTCACCTGCCGCCGCCAGTGGTGGTGGAGGAGCCTGGCGGAGGAAGCCGAAATCAACAGCCTCGTTCTCCCCGTCAGCCTTCACCTACTCCCTGCCCCAGTAGGGTGCCTAAAAACTCCCCGCCCGCCCGTGGAAGGAGCCTCCCTCACCCCCACTTAGGCTTCAGGTCAGGTCAGGCTTCAGCTTGAGCCACCACCTCCACCTTCTCCTAGTTTGTCCTCCTCATGCAGAAACTACCGCCTAAGCCCTCTTGGCGCTTGGAAGCCGAGCTGAGCGGGAGCCTTTAAAGAGAAACAAGCCTACTTTCCAACCCCTGCCGCCTGTTGGCCCAATCCCCAAATGCAATTCGCAGAGCCTTTCCTTCCCATTTACACATTGCAGAGCCACGTATTCTCCTGGGCAGACACACCTTCTCTTTCCAACGGGCGGCAGTGGCTGGAAATCAGGGACGTTTTGCAATGTGCAGCGGGGAACCAGGAACTGTTTTGGATATGAAGAGCCATCACCTAAGCTCTCTCTGCGTTTGGAAGCCAGAGTTGGAAAGAGAAGGTGAGTCTGCCAAGGGGAGCGCGTGGCTCTGCAATGTGCAACGGGAAGAAAAGGCTCTGCGAATTGCATTAGGGGATCGGGCCAACGGGCAGCAGGAGCTGGAAAGCAGGCTTGTTTCTCTTTAAGGGCTCCCGCTTAGCTCAGCTCCCAAGTGCAGAGAGGGCTTAGGCG
>JANHFM010005697.1:39905-55244 GCA_032468115.1 Grayia smithii | reverse complement strand
GCCCCCAACAATCTGGGTCCTCATTTTACCCACCTCGGAAGGATGGAAGGCTGAGTCAACCATGAGCTGGTGAGATTTGAACTGCCGAACTGCAGCTAGCAGTCAACTGAAGTAGTCTGCAGTACTGCACTCTAACCACTGCGCCACTTCAGTTCTTCTCCTGCATACTGATAAAAACATTAGGGAGACAAATGTAATAGTGTATACCATAGTTTAACAGAGTTGGAAGGGACCTTGTAGGTCTTCTAGTCCAACGCCCCACCCAAGCAGGAGACCCTACACCATTTCTGACAGATGGTTGTCCAGTCTCTTCTTGAAAGCTTCCAGTGATGAAGCTTCCACAACTTCTGAAGGAAAGCTATTCCATTGGTTGATGGTTCTCACTGTCAGAAAATTTCTCCTTATTTCTAGGTAGTCTCTCCTTGATAACTTTCTATTCATTATTCCTTGTCTGGCCTTCAGGTGCTTTGGAAAATAGCTTGACCCCCTCCTCTATGTGGCAGCCCCTCAAACATTGGAACACTGCTTATCATGTCTCCCCTTGTATGTTTTAGCCTCCAATCCCCTAATCATCTTGGTTGCTCTTCTCTGTACCTTTTCTAGAGTCTCAACATCTTTTTTACAGTGTGGTGACCAAAACAGGACACAGTAAATTAAATGTCATATTAAATAAATCCACTTAACTTTTCAAGAACTGTATTTTTTTAAATAAGCCATTCAATAATTTAAATCATGACAAATCAGTTAGCATGTAGGCATTTCTATTTATTTAAATACAATTCACAAGCTGTTTTATACAGGTCTACTTTTGGTTTTAATGAGATTTCAATGAGACTTTCTTGTAATTTTAAATAGCAGTTTAAGAAACTGAAAATGTTTAACGTACTTAATTTTACCATGGTTAAAAATGACACGACTTTATAAAAACAGTAATCCAAAACAATTAGTGTTTAAAACAAATAATAGAGTATTTATTTCAATTCCCCATTTCTACTTATATTACCATATTTTTCAGACTATAAGACGCACCGGACTATAAGATGCACCTAGATTTAGAGGAGGAAAACAAAAAAAAAATAGTTTTTTGCCTTCATGCGTCCCATTTTCCCTGGCCCCCAGAAGCACTTTGCAGACCAAAACATGCCTGCTTTTTGTATAAATTGGACGTGCAGAGCACTGCACAATAATTCTGGGGGCCAGGGAGGGCAAAAAGCCGACACACGGAGAGTTCAGGAGACCAAAAACAGGTCCATTTTTGGCAAAAACGGGACATGTGGAGCACTACAGAGTGCTTCTGGGGGCTGGGGAGGGCGAAAACAGGAAGCACGGAGGCTTCAGGAGGCCAAAAATGACCCAATTTTTGATGAAAACGGGCCCATTTTTTTGGCAAAAACAGGATGTGAGGAGCACTGCAGAGTGCTTCTGGGGGCCAGGGAGGGCAAAAACGCAATGTGCAGAGGGTTCAGGAAGCCAAAAACACTCCTGTATCCAGTCTATAAGACATGCTGAAATTTTCATCCACTTTTAGGGGGGGAAAGTGCGTCTTATACTCCAAAAAATACAGCATATCCTTTAGATCAGGGGTGTCAAACTGGTGGCCCATGGGCCGGATGCATAAAGGACAGGACACGCCCACCCCAGCTCCGCGAATGGGGAAAACATTGCAAAAGGTCACGTGATGGCAATGTGACACAGCAAGTTTGACATCTGTGCTTTAGTTAGATCTAATATCAAACAGCACATTTTTCAAAGTTAAGATTTCTAAATTCTTTCAAAAGTACCATAAGTAATCAATGATTACAATGATTTTTTAAATGTCAACAAAACAGAAAATACAATAGCTCAAACATATGAAGGAGAAGAAAAATTTATCTAAGAACATATTAAAAGTAAAGGATTTTTAAAAGAAATAATTTGAAATCTTCATTATTTTAAATATATAATATGAACAAACCTTATTTTTCTTCACTGAATTTGTAACTTCTTCCTTGTTTGAAGGATCTTTACATTTAAAACAAAAAAGAAAATATTCAACTTGATCTTTTAAACCCTAAGGCAAATGTAATTATCAATCCTAATTAATTTTAAAGAAATTCTGTTGCAGAATTGAAGAACTTAAAATGCAGGAAAAAAAACTTATTCCAAGTTATCTAGAATGACATATAAAATATGTATTTTTCTTAACCTCTTAGTTAACTCAATAAGTAAGCTGCAATTCAGTAAGGCAGCAATTGCAAGGAAAACTTTCATGTCCTCATCACACAGCATTCCATTCCATAGCATTTAAAACCATAACAAGAATTCTGCTGGATACCCTATAAATCTAACCTAATCCAACGATTTGTTTCCGCATTGCCATGGCAGATACCTATGGCAAGTCCATATGTACAACAGGCACATCCAAGTTCCCCAGCAACTGATATTAAGAGGATACTTCTCCCAATACTAGAAATGTTACCATTATGAATGCTAGCTATATATAGAGAGAGATATTTGGCATACATTGTTTCAATTTCTTTTAAAAACAACATTGTTGGCGTAATTACATGAGCTATGGAATGTGAGGAAGAGTCATTCTTTTTATAACTTCAAACAATTAAACTTAATTGAATGACCCCAGATGTCAAATTATGAGAGAAAAACTTCTCCCAAATATCAAATTATGAAAACCTATCTCTATCTGCATTTTATGTATTATTCATAATCATATCGCGTCTATACAATAATTATATATATTTATATTGTCTTCCATGCTTTGATTTTTTAAGGCTACAAAGCATAGCTGAATTATAAAAGTTCAAATTAATTTTAATGGAATTAAACATGGATTTAAATGATGCCATGGTACATATTTGGCCATTTATTTAAAATTTATCATTAGATAAATATCTGATCTGCCTCCCATCTGGACCACTTTATTGAAACAAAAAAAATCCTGTTCCTTGGATTTTAAAATGCAAGAAACAGGTTACAATAGTATATTGATAGTATTTTAAAAACAAAATAGGCTTTTTGAATCACAAAACTGGACTTCATGTAATTTATGAAGTACAGACTTTGCCTGATATGTCTGTCTGCACTTAGATCTGTTAACTGAAGTACAAACACGTGTATATGCAAAAACAACTTTAAACACTAAAATATGAGTTTGAGCAGACTTGTGTGAACAAAGGGTTCTCCAGCATGCTGCTTGGAGAATCCAAGCATGGGTAATTCCTCGTCTGTTTGCCAGGGACCGAGTGTAGATTTTTTTCCTTTCCTTATTGACCATGCCTCCTCTGCTCGGCTGAGCTTCAGTTTGTTCACTCAGTCTAGCAAGAGGGACGTGTGTAGTATTGGTCTGGCAATTAGACGGTATTTTTCAGCTTGGATTTTTCTTAGCAGAGGGAGCTGAGGGTTTTGTTCCTTTTTTTGTTTTATTTGGCTGTCGTTTTCTTGAGGAGCATTGCTGCGGACTTGTTTTCACATTGCTATCTGTCTCCTCAGTGGACATTGGTGGGCTCGGCATCCTAGGGCTCTAGGCCACCACCTCCACCACTTTGAGGCCTCGGCAGCGCTCGGGAGGCATGTTCCCTTGGGACACCTCCATACAGCAGGCCCATGATTCCTGCCGACTTAGCTGCCGGTGAGTGCGCTGGTTGACCCGGTCCACCAGCATAATCGCCACCACCCCCTTTTTCCTCTCAGCTCCCATATCACTGGGCAGCTCCGGAGTCACTGCCCAGTATGCCGTGGCAAACTCCAAGATGATTGTGACACTTCATGGTGTGGGGAGAGCGTTTTGGCTCTTGTGCCTAAGCACTCAGCTTGTTAACCATGGCAGCGCTTTTGCAGCAATTTTTCTCAGCTCGCGCCATCCCCTTTTGCTAATTGACCACGGCGGCACTGGGAGCTTTTGTTTTTCAGCTCACGCCTTTATTACCAGATCGGAGCACCCAAGGGGCTTAGACAGGGCGAATATTTTCACGCCTTTTTGCCTCGCAAAGGACCTTGCCTGCAGCGAAGTGGGGCTGAGGGAGTTGGGGCTCCGTTCCCGCACCTGTTGTCAGATCGGACATTTTTTCCTTTTGAATTGTGCAGGCGTTATACCATTGAGTTTTGGAGGCAACCGGCTTCGCTGGAAGCCAAGGCCAGTGCTGCGGAGGCCTTTCTTTTGGGGCCTTTAGTGGATTGCGCATTTACTTCTGCCTCTGGGCTTCAGGCAATCGGAATCATTATTGGTCTCCAAGCCACCTTATCAGCACTCACAACACCCGAGGGGGACACAGGAGCTGCTTCTGCTCCTTTTCCTGTGACAGCTACCTTCCTCCCTGTCCGGAATACTTTTCCACTTGGTCTGTATTCCACGGAGGGGGAAGGTGAATATGGCGGAGTCTGAACTATCGTCAGACATTGAACAAGTTGACAGCCTTAATGCAGATAGCAAGCCACAGGACATTGAGCAGGCAAGGCCAAAGGTCACCACCAGGCGTACTGCTGGTACCACCAGCTCCTCTAGTGCCCTTGAGATACGGGAGCCCACTGGCAATAAGTATGCTAGGCACCGCCATAGAGCCTTGGAGAAACAATATACCAAGGCTCAGCAAAAACACCAGGATAAGGAACGCCACCTGGCATCTATTACAGAGGAAGTTTTTGGGGGGCTCTATGTCACCTGGCATCCCTCCTCAGCCTAAGGAGGACTATTTCCAGCCCTGCCCTGCTGAGGGGTCTGAGCAGCTACAACCTCTGCCCAATGCAGGCTTGCAACAAGAGCTTGTCCCATTGGAGGACATTAGGCCTCCCAGCTTGCAGGTTCCAGCTGCTATGAGGTGGCCGCCCCCAACAGTGATGTTTATCCTGACAGCTGCGGGTCTCCACCCGGCGGAAGACACCGGTGCCAGGGTCATTCTTGATCTCCAGAGTGTGATTGCAGAAACCATCTTTCGCTGTCTGGCGGCCAGTTTGCAACAGGGGACTCTGTCTTCCCACCGGCAGACCAGGTTCCAGACACAAGTTCCTGTAGCAATGCCCTCAGTGTCAGATTCTCCATCCTGTCACAATTCAGTTCAAGATACTGGTTCCTGGAGAGGAGGAGGAGGAGCCTGGAGATCCAGAGTTCTCAGATGATGAGGACATGGTGCCGGATACTCCGGCCTTTTATTTTTAAATCACTCCTTCACAAGTCTAAAGTAACTACTAATATGGGCCTGGTTGATCGCCCTGTAGGTCAATCTTCAGAGGCCACAAACCCACATGATGTCCTCTTTACGGTGTCTATGCCTGAGCAGGACACTATTCCATGCCCACAACTCTTCACTGACATGATCCAGCATCATGGACCCAGCCAGGTGCGTTAGGGGCACCCAGTGGTCATGATAAATAAGCAGCTCTATTGTACAGCTCCAGACCTGGAAGATTTAATTAAACTTCCTTCAGTGGAAGCTCCAGTAACCAATTTGATGTCTTCTTCCTTAATTCCCAATGACATTGTGGAAGGGTTAAAGACGGAGGATAGGAAAGCTGAGGTTTCTTTCAGGAAAACACACCAGGTGGCCGCCTGGGCCATTAGAGCCGCTATGTTGGCTTTTTTTTCAACCACGCCTCTCTAATTTGGCTTCACCAATTGCAGGAAAGGCTGCCACCCGATGATATTAGGCTGCACCATGATATTAATAAACTAGTTGCAGCCACTGAATATTTGGCTGACGAATCTCTTTGATGCTATAAAATTTGCTTCTAGAGCCATGGCCTCCACTGTTACATTGCACCACCTCGTTTGGTTACATCATTGGAGGGTGGACATGAAATCTAAGTGGAAGCTGGCCTCAGCTCCATATAAGAGATCTCAACTTTTTGGGGAGGCATTAAATCCAGTATTAGTGGAAAATAAGGATATACGAAAAGTATTGCCGTCTTCCTATCGGAGGGCAGATCGTAGATATTCCCCCTACTCACAAAGACAGCCCTTTCTGAGTCCAGACCCAGCGGGTCCTACTTTCCCCGCCCTTACTCCCAAGGGTCCGACCGCCCCTCATATAGACCTACCTTCTGGGATTGGGTTAGGTATCAGCTTCCGGCTAAACAGCTGTTTTGAGGCACAGGCTATAATAGGTCCTTTAGAAGAGGCAAGTGACTGCCAGACCACCTCCCCCATTGGCGGTCATCTCCAGCAATTTCAGTGTCAATGGGGATTGTCCACGACTGACGCTTGGGTCCTCCAAACGGTGAGGCCCAGCCTCACCTTGGAATTCCGCTCCAGCCCTCCCAACAGATTCATTCAATACCCAGTACCCCAAAATCTAGAGAAAAGACTACTCATGGAGGCAGAGATTCAACATCTTCTAGATACCTGTACCATCAAGCTTAGACCAACAACAAACTGGTTTTTATTCCATTCTTTTTCTGATACCAAAAAGTTCCGGGGCTGGAGAGGGATCTTGGATCTCAAGCAACTGAACAAGTATATTGTCTACCACCAATTCAAAATGCAGTCCTTAAGGTCAATCTTGGGATGCATCAGGGTGGGGGAACCTGATGACCTCTGTTGACCTCAAGGACACTATCTTCATGTACCAATTTGGCCAGTTCATTGAAGGTTCCTGCGATTCACATATGCCAGTTGGCACTTTCAATATCGGGCCATGCCATTTGGCCTGTCATTGGCCCCCAGGACCTTCACCAAATTATAAGCGGTGGTGGCCGCATCTCTCAGGCAAGTCCCGGTCAGAGTTCTCTGTTACTTGGACGATGTCCTAATTCTGTCATCCTCCCACAGACAAGCTACAATAGATCTGACTACGATTTTCTGGACCCTGCAACGTCATGGATTTTCCTTAAATCTACAAAAGAGCCAACTGAGTCCAACCACTCGCATTCTGCACCTGGGAACGGAGATAGACTCTGTCACCAGCCAAGTTTTTTTGTCCCAGGATCACCAACTCAGCATCTGATCCCTGTGACACAGATTGTTTCCCTCAGATCGGTCCCGCTGATCTGCCCATCTCAGCTACTCAGGAAAATGATCTCATGTATTGCAATTGTTCCCTGGGCATGGTTGCATGCCTGCCCGTTGCAGTGGTTCCTGCTTCCACACCAAAAGAGGCATCGCAGCAACTCCAGGTCCACTGTACGGCTCCCACTAGATGTATGTCGGTCCTTTCGCTGGTGGACATCCTCAGCGATTCGGAGGAGTTTGCGTTTCTGGAACCCCAACGCACCACAATCACGACAGACGTGAGCCTCTTCGGCTGGGGTGCCCACCTCCTCGCCCAGGTGGCTCAAGGCCAATGGTCTCTGTTTGAAGCTACGGGAGTCCATCTTGCCCTGCGCCACTTCCATTCTGCTGTGGAAGACTGACATGTGCTCATTCTGACAGACAATGTGACCACAAAAGCACATGTCAACCGGGAAGGGAGCATTCAATCCAAATCACTGATGATAGAAACCAAGAAGATGCTGAGCTGGGCAGAGAATCACTTGCTCTCCCTCTGGGCAGAGCACATCTCTGGCTCGACCAACATCCAGGCGGATTGGTTGAGCAGGACTCAGAGTAGGCAGAGTGGCGTCTCCATCCAACTCTCTTCCGCAATCTGTTGGACAGGTTCGGACTCCCGATTTTCAACCTCTTCGCACACCCAAAGAATACACAACTTCCACAGTTCTTTGCCCAGTTCCCATCCCCACAGCAGGACGATGCAACGCTCTCTGCTCTCCCAGGCCTCAAGGTCTACTCTACGCTTTCCCACCCCTCCCACTCATCCATAGGTGATTTGGAAAGTGTTGACGGAAAGGGTGGAAGTCCTGTTAATAGCTCCTCATTGGCCAAGGCATCCCTGGTAGACGGACCTAGTAAGTCTGTCCATGTCTCCTCCCTGGAGGATTCCATGGGACAGGATTTCTCTCAGCCAGGGGTTCATTTTCCATCTGGAGCCTCAGTGGCTCCAGTTGACCATCTGGCACTTTAGATGATCTGCCTGAGGAAGGGCAATCTCTCCGGGAGGGTGATACAAATTATACAGGCTTCCAGACACGCATCAATGAACGATGCCACTTGGCGATCATTTTGCTTGTGGTGTTCAAAGGGTCACATTGATCCGACTTCCACCTCAGTCCCTGAGATTCTGGACTTCTTGCAAGATGGCCTCGACAAGGGGTTGGCCCCTAACACCTTGCGCCGGCAAGTTGCTGCCTTGACTAAAGTACTTTCTAGTGATAATCAACCTCCTCTCACCCAACACCTGAGAGTTAGGAATTTTTTGAAGGGTGTGGCTAATCTCCGGCCCCCGATTGTCCATTGGTACTCCACATGGGACCTTTCCTTGGTCCTCCAGGCACTCATGTCTTCACCGTTTGAATCGCTGAGCTCCATCAGTCTCCAGTTCCTGACCCTTAAGGTTGCATTCCTGGTGACAATAACTTCTGCCCGAAGAATCTCTGAGATAGGGGCCCTGTCGGTGCGGGGAGACCTTTGTATATTTCATTCCAATAGAGTGGTCCTGCGGATGGATCCCTCCTTTCTGCCCAAGGTAAACTCATGGTTTCATCGTGCCCAGGAGCTAGTGTTACCGGACTTTTGTCCGGATCCTAAACACCCATTGGAGGCTCAGTGGCATACCTTGGACGTTAGGAGGGCCATCCGCAGGTAGGTCAAATGGACAGCGCCTTTCAGACGATCAGAGGCTCTGTTCCGTTTCCTTTCTCCTTTCTTCATTGGGCAGAAAGGTCTCCTCCTCCACGATAGAGCGCTGGTTGAAGGCATAGTGAAGGCTTATGCCCTTAAGGCTAAACCTTTGCCAGGGCGAATTTTGGCCCATTCAACAAGGAGTGCAGCTACCACCGCTGCCTGGGCCACCCAAGCCTCTGCTACTGATATTTGCAGGGCTGCCACCTGGATGCCCTTGACACTACAAAGTTTACAGCTTTGCCTTGGCATCCTTGGAAGGCGAGTGCTGCAGACAGTAAGCTCTACTCCTGTTACCTGGGATCAGTCAGCCTCCCTCCCATGAACTACTAGCTTGGGTATGTCCCATGCTTGGATTCTCCAAGCAGCACGCTGGAGAATGGACTTTGGCTTACCTGAACGTCCCTTCTCGGCACGCTGCTGGAAAATCCAACCCACCCCTGCTCTGGGGTCTGGGTTCTTCTCTTCAGCATATTGGATGACACATTGATTGACTACGTCTTCGTGAACAAACTGAAGTTCAGCCGAGCAGAGGAGACATGGTCAACAAGGAAAGAAAAAAATCTACACTCAGTCCCTGGCAAATAGATGAGAAATTACCCATGCTTCGATTCTCCAGCAGCACACCGAGAAGGGACGTTCAGGTAAGCCAATGTCCATTTTGATTTTGCAAAGATTTTTGTGCTTTGGGGAAATTTGCTCGAAGTATGTACTAAACTATAATTCATAAAAGATTAAGCTATAACATAATTACTTACAATTTCTGTTAACTGTTTGCTTCAACAGGCTAATATAGGAAGACTTTTACAAACTTTAAGGTAGTGAATTTGGCAGATAAACAAATATACTGAAAGCATTCCTCAGAACAGTTTAACTGCCCAAGATAATTAATTAGTTAGAGTAGCAAATATATCCAAAGAACAAATGACACATGGTTTATGAAAATATCAAAAAAGACCAAGAAGTTGACTAAAATGACTCACTTACTGTATTTTGGGTTCCAGCTTTTATAGATTACTGGTAAAAAATTTATGCCAGCATTTTCCTGTTTTCTGGGAAAAAACATACCAAAGATTACTTATAATTACAGTTAATGTTATGTTTGTGTATATTATTGATACTATGTTTGTAATAATGAATCTGAGAACCTTTAAAAAAATCTGAAGATATCTTAACAAAACTACAATCCAGAATAATCTAATCAAAAAAAAGAACAATCAGTGACCCACTCCATTAAAAAATAAGCAAATAAAACTACATTTGTTCTGAGCAACATGAAGGTTGATAGTACATATAATTAGGAACACAGCTATTCCTCAAGTTACAACAGTTCAATTAGCGCTGTTCAAAATTACAACCCTCCCAAAAAATATTTATAACCTGGTCCTGAACTTACATATGTCGCAACAACATACAGGTGGTTCACCCTTACAACCACTGCAAAATGCCCCTGCCTCCTGTACTAGCCTCCCAGATTTTCAGATTCCTCCCCACCCCATTTCCCATCACTTACTTTTTGAAGATATCCAGAGTTCTAGAATCAATTGACCTATGTGGCAGAAAAGCCAAAGTCATTTATTCAGATGCTGGTGAAGCTGTAAGAACATGAGATCAAAGGAAAACAGCTTTGACAGCATCTGAATAAAAGACTTTGGCTTTTCTACCATGAGGCCAGTGCCCCTGAAGGCTTTCTTTTGGCCCAGCCTAGGCAGGCTGCAGTAGGCTCCTGCTTGCTGCTTACTGACTGGTTTGAATAAGCTGCTTCAGGGATTGGGGTGTGAAGGCAGCGGCGGCGGCCAATCAATATGGAGCTTGTTTCCTTTGTCTCATCAAGCTAAACTGCAAACTCTATGTTGATTGGCTACTTCATATGCAAAAACATATTAAAATTGAAGTACTTCAAATGTGAAAAAAAATATATTGTAAAGACAGTTTACATGTGGTATTGCTAACCTTTTGCAAGTTTTCATAGTTATAGGGCAATTCTTGCCCTTATTACAACTGATGATGTCATCTCTTTTGCTTATTTGTTGCTTTATTTGAACCTTCAAAGAAATTAATATTAAAATTAGTACAAGTTTTCCAATAATTTATTCTAATGTTTATTTTTTAGGAATAAATTACTAATGAACCTATAACAATATTCACTTGTTTAAACATTATTTACAAATACTACTACATATTCAATGTATTATTTTCCAAATGAATTATAAAGTCAAGGTAAGAATATATTGTCAATCTCAGAAAAAGAGTAAATCAAAATCTCTGACATAATAATAAGAGGAAGAAGCAGGGAAGGCTTCATGTGAATTAAAACTATAAGTGCTACATCTGCTTTTGTTACTGAAAACAAACACTAGAAAATGGATTTTATTAACGAAATCTTGAAACGTACCTTTACAGAATCTTCTGAAGTATTTAGTTTATACACAGCCTTGAACTGTTTGCGGTCCACTGGGCACGAAGCCCTTGTCTAAAAGATTTAAATTAGTATTCAGAATTTTAAAATGAATGAATTTTTTTTTTAATTATTTGGTAATAATTCATGAGGGATATAAAACATAAACTTGAATCATATTATCCTGGCATTCACTTACAGCTCTAAGTATTATAATTTATTTATTTTTCACATTTAATGTCTACATTTTAATTTTTATATATTGTTTTTATATTCTGATCTTTAATAGTACACTGCCCAGAGTCCCTCCTTGATAGAGACAGGCGGTTCACAAATATAAAAAATAAATATTATCATTTACATATATTAACATGCAACTTTACATGAATAGACTCCTGCTTGAACAATGCAACTATTATTTACTCACACAAGTAACCCACAAATGCTTGGATGATTCTTGAATTGATTTAACATAGAATGTGGAAAATTAAGAACCATTCCATGAGCAGAATAACAATATAATTCCCTCAAATGTTTAGCAGTTACAAAATTTCTTTTGAGCAGGTGGAAGTCAATAGTTGTTTTATTTTGATTATATTGGAAAGCTTAAGTAGCTTTTCCTTCTACTTGGATTTTGGATTTGAAAAATGGATTTTTTTGTTATATTTTTTCACCCCTCATACATATGGATATAATACCTCTATTAAATATGGAAAGTTTATTAAATAATAAAAAGTTTATAACTTCACAGTCCTATGAAGTACACAACGTGAACCTGCGCATTGCAAATCTCTTTAACTCAAGCAAATTTATTTTATGTAAATTTAAAATCAAGTAATTTCACAAAAGAAGTAATTAACCAAATGTTTTACATAGAAACAAGGCTTGACTGAAACTGAATGAAGATAACATACAGAAGCAAGTACTACATACATGTTAACCCACTCATCACCAGGTAAGAGAAATAGAATGGACGTTGACTTACCTGAACGTCCATTTTCGGTGTGCTGTGGGGATAATCTAAGCGTGGGTTATCTCTCATCTATTTGCCAGAGACTTGAGGGTAGATTTTTTTCTTGACCATGCCTCCTCTGCTCAGCTGAGCTTCAGTTTGTTTCACGAAGGAACAATTATCCAGAAAGTCCAAAAAAGAAAACAGAAAGAACCCACCCTGAGCCCCAGGTAGGAGGCCGAGAGGGCAGGCTGGATTATCCTCGCAGCGCACCCAAAATGGACGTTCAGGTAAATCAACGTCCATTTTCCACTGCGCTGCTTGGATAATCCAAGTGTGGGATATACCCAAGCTCAAAGTTATTGGGCGAGAGGCTGACTGCACCCTGGGTGGAATGCACACTCTGCAACACCCGTCTCCACTGTCCAACTTGTAATGTCTTATAAATGATGACAATGATGACCAAGTGACTGCCCTACAAATGTCACTGAGGAATGCCTGCGTAGCCCACGCCGCCATTGTGGAGCGCTTCGAGTTGATTGTGCTAAAATCCTTCCAGGTAAGGGCTTGGTCCTGAGCTCATATGCTTTCGAAATACACGCTTTCAGTCACTGGCCCACGGTAGAGGAGGAAACATTCCTTCCCATTGACGAGGGGTGAAAAGACACAAAAAGAGCTTCAGTCCGTTGATATGAAGCCATCCTTTTAATGTACCTGTGGAGAGCCCTCCTAATGTCCAAGGTGTGCCATCTTTCTTCCAGCGGGTGGTTGGGAGCTGGACAGAAATCAGGCAGAATGAGCTCCTGGGCTCAGTGAGACCAGGAGTTCACCTTGGGCAGAAAGGAGAGATCCATCCACAGTACCACTCTGTTTGAATGGAAAATATAGAGGTCTTTTCATACAGATAAGGGAGTCAGTTCAGATATACTCCTGGCTAATGTAAGTGCCAGGAGAAAGGTGACTTCGAGGGTCAGGAACCACAGGCTGATGGAACCTAGCGGTTCAAATGGCAAAGACGTAAGAGCTTGAAGGACTAAGGGAAGGTCCCACGTTGGGTAGCGATGCACTACTGGAAGTCAGAGATTGGTAGCCCCCTGGAGGAAACTGCGAACCCTTGGATGTTGCGAAAGGGTACAGTGAGAGTCACAGGTAAGTACAGTAGACAAAGCCACAACCTGCTGGTGGAGGGTGTTGGGGGCCAACTCTTTGTCCAGTCCCACTTGTAGGAATTTGAGGACCTCAGGTACTGATTCTGAAGTTGGGTCGATGTGCTCCTTGGAACATCACAGATAGAAGGATCGCCAAGAGGTGTTGTAAATCTGGATTGTCAATGCATGCCTGGATGCCTGGATGGTTTGTATCACCTTCCCTGAAAGGTTATCCTTCCTCAGGAGGATCCTCTCAAGTGGCAGATGGTCAACTGGAGCCACTGAGGCTCCAGAGTACGACCCTCCTGGCTGAGAGAAATCCTGTCCTGAGGAATCCTCCAGAGTCGGGACATGGAGAGGCTCACCAGGTCGGCGTACCAGGGCCGTTGTGGCCAATGGGAAGCAATGAGAAGTACTTCTGCTCTTTCAGCTAACAGTTTGCGAATCACCCTTGGGATGAATGGGAGGGGAGGGAATGCATAAAACAGTCCCTGAGGCCATGTGATGCGGAGTGCATTGCATCCTTCCGCCCCTGGGCTTGGAAACCGAGAGAAAAACCTCAGAGGTTGCGTGTTCTCTGGTTGGGCAAACAGATTGACGATCAGCAAGCCAAATCTCAGCAACATTTCCTGAAAGAGCTGTGGATGGAGATGCCATTCTGATGGATCGAGTTCTGTGATGCTCAACCAGTCGGCTTGAATGTTGGAGGAGCCGGAGATATGTTCTGCCTTTAGGGAAAGCGTGTATCTCTCCGGCAAGCTCATCAGCTGCTCCGCCTCGGACATGAGAGACTGGGACCGAGTGCCCCCTTCTCAATTTATATGTGCTTTCATGGCCACATTGTCTGTTAGGACTAGCACATGTTCACCTGAGACCGTGGCCCAAAAATGGCAGAGGGCAAGGCATACCACCCTCAACTCCAGCCAACTGATGCTGTGAGTCCATTCTGCTGTGGACCATTGTCCTTGAGCCACCTGAGAAAGCAGATGAGCACCCCAGCCGAAGAGGCTCACATCCAAAGTCACTGTGATGCGCTGGGGTTCCTGGAACACCCTCCCTTCCTGAAGTGCCACAGACATCCACTATTGGAGGGATAGTGGTACTCGTGTTGGAAGTGCCACCTTGGCTTGGGAGTTGCTGTGTCATGTTCTCTGGAACGGTAGTAAGAACCATTATAGTGGATGTGCATATGACGTCTTGCCCAGGGCATGAATGAAATACATGATATCATTTTCCTGGGCAACTGAGACAGAAGCAGCAAGGGAATCAAACGTTGTGTGACAATTTGTGACACCTACACCTTGATGCTGTGTTGTTCCAGAGACAGGAAAACCTGGCCTCTGAGCGAGTCGATCACTTACCCCAGGTGGAGAATGCAGGTGGTAGGCTGCAAATGACTGTTTTTCAGGTTTAGCAAAAAAACGTGTTGTTGGAGTGCGTGAATCACTGACTGTAAGTCCTTTGTGGCCTGTGCCTGGGAGGACGACAGGACTAATATGTCATCCAAGTAACACAGAATGCGTACTGGAATCAACCTGACTGTTGCCGCTACTGCTGCTAACAACTTGGTAAACATCCTAGGGGCCAATGACAGGCCTAATGGCATGGCTTGATACTGAAAATGTCGGTTGGCGTACATGAATTGTAGGTATCTTCAATGTTGTGGATGGACCGGGATGTGCAGGTAGGCCTCCTTGAGATCCATCGATGTCAAGAAATCGCCCTTCCGTATGCAACCCAGAATGTCCTTGAGGGATTGCATTTTGAATCGGCGGTACCGAATGAAATTGTTGAGTTGCTTGAGACTCAAGATCCCTCTCCAGCCCACAGAACTCTTGGGTACCAGGAACAGAATTGAGTAAAATCCTGTGGTCTCCTGGTTTTCTGGCACCAATTCGATGGCCCTGTTATCCAACAGATGTTGGATTTCCACCTCCATCAATGCTCTCTTTAAAGCAGTGGTTCTCAACCTTCCTAATGCCGTGATCTTTTAATACAGTTCCCACCACCCGGTGCGCTCACATAGGGTTGCGCTCCTCAGGGTACCACCACCCAGACAATGTCGGCGGGTGGTGCCCAGAGCGAGGGCATTCTCTGTGGGTGCACCCACCCTCTGGAACGAACTCCCCACCGACCTCCGGACTGCCCCCGACCTCCGCTCCTTCCGCCGGGATCTTAA
>JANHFM010005697.1:27768-39805 GCA_032468115.1 Grayia smithii | reverse complement strand
CTAACCCAACTAGGTAATATCATCAGAGCTAGAAGGGAGTGTGTTTTTTGGAGTGAAAGGAGAACTAGGACTGTGGGATCCTTGGTGACCTCAGAGCTGGCTGCCTTTCTTGCAGACATCTTCTGATCCAACTAGGGGACATCATCAGGGCAAACACCAACATTTAATTTCCAAACTGACCTCTCCAGCAAAAGAAACCCAAAGCAGGGCTGCTGTTAAATCCGGGGAAAGGCGGGAGAAAGGATCCCCAGCCTAGCCACCCTTTGTACCCAACACTCACTGGATCAGCAGCTCCAGGAAAACCACGTTGCTGGAGCATCCCCTGAAGACCACCCCCACAGCCAAAGAGGGGTGCATCCTGGCCAGGGAAGAGCACCGGGGCGCCTGCAAACTCGAAGCCAGCACCCTGCATGGTGCCCACGCTTCCTGCTCCGGGCCTGTTTTGCCCTCCCTCCGCCGCTGTATTTCTTCAGCCGCCTCCTTGCTGGCCAATCTGACAGTGCTCCAGCATGGGGCAGACTATGTCTCCCAGGAAGCCCCACGCATTCCGCTCCTGTACACTTGTCCGTCTCTCTGTCACAGGCTGGGGCTTCCTTCTGGTCAGCTTCCCAGAGGCCTTCTGGGAATTGGAATCTGTCCTCAGCTTGAGAGGAGTGGTGTCTTGGTTCCTAAGACCATCAGAAATATGTGATTTCCGATGGTCTTAGGCGACCCCTGTGAAAGGGTCATTCGAACCCAAAGGGGTCCCGACCCACAGGTTGAGAACTGCTGCTCTAGCTAGACTGAGTGAAATAAACTGAAGCTCAGCCAAGCAGAGGAAGCGTGGTCAACAAAAAAAAGAAAAAAATCTATACTCAGTCTCTGGCAAATAGATGAGAGATAACCAGGGGTGGGTTCTCCTTACCTTTACCACCGGTTCTCTTCATGCACGTGCTTTGCGTGTGATCGGCACATGCATGCGAGCAAAGCGAGAATGCACGCCGAACGGGTTCTCCGCGCATGCGCACTAAATACTTTCCTGGAAAACAGCTCAAAAAAAGCACTCTACACATGCGCAGAGCAGTTTAGCCCAGCTGATGGGTGCTTTTTAGTGTATTGCCACGCCTCAGCTGGGCTAAACTGCTCAAAAAAAAAAAAGGAGAAATGTAAGTATGGGCAGGTTGGCCCAGCTCCTGGCTGTGGAGAACCGGTTCGATGATGTCATACTATCACCACTACCAGCTCGCGCGAACTTGGCCAAACTGGGAGCAACCCACCACTGGAGATAACCCACGCCTGGATTATCTAAGCAGCGCAATGGAAAATTTATTTATTCATTTATTTATTTACTTATTTATTTAATTCAAGCAGAAATAGATTCCTTATATAAAAATATATTACATGGCAAGGCAAACTATGGCACTTAGAATGTGGTTTTTGAAGAAACTGTTTAAAAAATAATTAAAATAACTTAGAAATGAGCAATGATTGTAGATGTTTAAAGCATAATATAAAAATATATAAAAAGGAGTTAGTGATTAGGAAAAAAGAAAAAAATGAAAGAACTAAAAGTGGGTTTACCTGAATGCTTTTTCCTATAGAGTTCTTCATATTTTAAATTTTTATTTCAACCTTTTCCTTACAGAGGTTGCACAATATTAACTCCTCACAATAATAAATAGCAACTTATGAGTTAGGGATTGATGTATGCTTTTAATGTATGTACACATATTCATTTCCTTTTTGGTTTTTTCTATTGCTTTTCCAATTAGTAAAAAAAATTAAAATTAAAAAACATATATACATAACCACAAACACAAGTTATTTATTGGAGTGTAGTGGCACCTAACTCCAGACTGAATATGGGATCCAGCATAGACTGCAGCATCAATTTGGCTGCAATTAATTGTAAAGAATAAAGGAAAGAACCTTGACAGTTACACAAGAACAGTTATAAAAGGAAAGAGGGCTGAAACATTCTTTAAATCCTGAGAGCACAAGAGCATTGGGAAATGACTCAGGCATTTCTGATTCACTTTAGCTTAAGAAGGAGTGGTGGTGTGAAACAGAACCACGCTTGCAAGAGATTCTGTTATTTTAGCCTGTTTCAATCAAATATAATCTTCCTATGGAGTTGATTTTCTGGTCTGATCTACCTAGTGGGATTGAAAAAAGTAGATGTTTGCTCAGAAATAAACTCGAATTAAAAAAGAGTTATTTCTGAACAGAAATGCTTTTACAGTCGTATTGAAAGGGAAACACTTTTGAAGTTTTCTGGATAAATTATGCAAATGACAGCTAAAGAATAACTGGAACGATTTTTGTTTTTTTTAATTTCAATTTATATCCCGCCCTTCTCCGGAGACTCAGGGCAGCTTACAATTTATTAAGCACAAATTAATGTGCTTAGCCATAGCCTTCATTCCTTGTATATGCCTGCTTTTTAGGGCTTTTGCCCCCCCCCAAGCGGCATTTTTACAAAGTCAGCCTATTGCCCCCAACAATCTGGGTCCTCAGTTTACCCACCTCGAAAGGATGGAAGGCTGAGTCAACCTTGACTGTTTTGTTGTTGCTACGGTTAGAGAATGCTTAGATAGAAGCTTATGGGGTTTTTTGCTAACAACTAAAAAATATTATTTGTTCTATACAAATGAAAGTATTACTTTGAGATCTTATTTAACTTGCAGATTAATACAAAATATTATAAAGAATATCATGATCCAATGTAATTTTTAATGGGACAATGATACACCTGTATCAAGCTATTTTTTGGCAATAAAGAAGATGTGTGTCACATGGCTCAATATTTTTCCATTACATCAATCCTCTGTACAAGCTATGTACAAGTTATGTATCTGCTATATTTCTGTTTGGAGCAGCATTTAAAATAATTATAGAAACATGGGATTTTAATCTCCAACTATAAAGAGGAGAGAGTATTTCTTTAGTTCTATGCAGCAAAAGAAAGCAACGAGTTTGGTGTTTATGTTTACAATAAGTATTAATCACTATTTAGTATTCATGAGACCAGAACACCTTCAGTAGATGAGCAGTCATGTAAATATTTTAAATTAATGAATAAAAAATATAAGAGCAAGCTGCAGGGACATTGTACAATCATATGAATATTTATTCAGAATTAAATCCTACTAAGAATAGACTATGAAAAGAAGGAAATTATGATGTAATCTTGGGCAGAGAGGATAAAATATAAATGCATTTATAAGCCTCTGTAAGGAGTTTGGAAACTGTTTTTTTATTCTTTTTCTTTCACCTTTTTCTTTTCTAATTTTCTCTTACTTATCTATTCACTATTTTATTTTCTAAAATGTGTAATTTTTATCTTATTAAAATATATTTAATAAAAATTATATATATAAAACAGAATTGTCCTACTGAATCAATGAGAGCTTATTTTAAGCAATGGAAATAAAAAGTGACAAGGATCAGTAAAAGGTATTATAATGTCTTTCAGAACAGAGGAAGATGTGATATTACTGTTTACATGAATTGCTTTAAGAAATGAAGGCCCTGTTATAGCTGTATATATTGTGTGGCACAATTTACATTCGGGCTACTCTTCAAAAACCTACTTTAATAATGCTGTGTATGAGAGTGAAGCTGTTTTAAAAACTGGACTTGATCTATCAATCACTGTCTATATTGCTTTTGAAATATTTTTTATATTCCAAAGCAACCTTTCAAGACATATTGAAATTTAATGCTTACAAAATAATATGCATGGGTATAGGTGGTCCTCAATTTACAATCACAATTAGGACCAGAACTTCTGTTGCTAAGCAATATAGTCATTAACACTATATTGCTAACTTGGATTTTATTTTTACTACAGTTGTTAAGTGAATCTGGCTGACCCCATAAATTTGCTTGTTGGAAGCTCCCTAGAAAGGTTCCAAATGGTGGTCGTGTGACCTTAGGACACTGCTACCATCCTAAATATAAGCCGAATGCAAATTTCAACAATTCATCAAATTTTAATCATGTGACTGCAGGGCCTCTATGACACTCCTAAATATGATGACTCGTCATAACTAATTTTTTTCAGTGCTGTTGTAACTTCAAATGGTTGTTAAAGAAATGGTTGTAAGTTCAGGAGTATCTGTAATGGAGTTGTTGTTTGGATGCCAACCAAACCCCCGCCCCCCCATGTATTATTTTTATTAAGGTTTTTTTTTTTTTTAATTAAGTAAACTATTTTTAAAATTTGTTTGCAGCTCTTAAGACTTACTTCAGCCCATTTAAGAATGCAGGCCATGCAGAAGATGTGGTTGCAATTTTCAGGAAAGCCAACTTCCTGCTCTGCCAAACAATTTAGACAAATTGGGCAGCGATCATCTTCATCAGATAAAAAGTCAGAGGAGCAAGAAGAGTTTTCTTCATTCTCACCTGTTTAGAAATGCATATAAGTAGACTGAAATTACTGATGTACAGTTATACAATAAAAATACGGAAAATAAAGAAAAAATTGAACAGCTAATCTGAAATTCACTATATAGAAAGAATATGTATGTATGTATGGTCAGAACTTGATTTTTTTTAATATAACAGTACACCTTTACATGGAGGAGGAATTCTAGAAAATTTAAGGAAGAACTAATTATTTTAGTTAATATGTACTGTGTTTCTAAAATAAGCACCAAATGTAGACATCCAAGATATTTTTACTGAATCATTTCCTAGTGACACATAGCCCTTTACAATTGTTAATCTGTGATAACGTGTAATATTTTGGGAAGCAGGAAACTTCTCAACTAGAATCTGACTGAGATAATACCTCCAGTTCCTATCAACATTGTCAATTATAAGGAAGTAAATAGCTAAATCCAGAAGTTTCAGAAATATGTTAATATCAATAAAATAATTCATATATTTGATATAGAAATATACTGGAGTATTTCAAGTCTCATTTCTTTCAGTAAATCAAATAATAAGTTAGCTACCTTTTGCAGCCTCATGTTTGTCATCGTCTGCATTTTGAACAGATTGTTTTTTATTCTTCATTTCTGCTTAAGAAATACTACCTGCAAAATAGGGCCACCAAAGGTTAAATTCTTCCTGATAAGAGGTTTAAATAGACCAACATCATATAATTAATTATAAAATCAACCAAATCATATTCAACACCATGTTATAGATATTATTTCTATAGCAAACTATTGTATTTATAATATAAAGAAATGACACTTTTAACACTGAGTAAGAAATATATAAGTCACACTGTTCCTGTACATTTAGGAATATGTGTACACAAAGTCCATATACGGTAAATTTACAACTACCAAGGTATAATATTTCAGATTCTCTCTTAAAGTGTAATTTGCTAAACAGATTATAGTCACATGATAAATTTCCTTTCAGGATGTGCTATTGTGCCATTTTTCACAAAATATAATGACTATTATATTTTATCCTGTCTTTTTTATATGTACAGTACCTCAAGGCAGCGAGTGTATTTGCTTCCTATTTTCCCCACAACAACCTCGTGAGGTGGGTTGGCTAAGAGAGAGTGATTGGCCCTAAGTCATCCATAATGCCTAACAATGTCATTACTGTGCTGTTCTACAAATTCAATATTGAATTAAAATTCAGTAGGAATGAATCAGTGGTGGTTTTCAAAAATGTTTACTACCAGTTCTGTGGGTGTGGCTTGGTAGGCGTGGCATGGCTTGTGGGCATGGCTTGGTGGGCATGGCAGGGGAAGGATACTGTAAAATCTCCATTCCCATACCCTTCCAGGAGAAGTATACTGTAAAATCTCTATTCCCTCCCCAATCCAGGGGAAGGTTACTACAAAATCCCCATTTCCTCCTGATCAGCTGGGACTTGGGAGGCAGAATAGATGGGTGCGGAGCCAGTTAGCACTTTTACTACCAGTTCTCCGAACTACTCAATGTTTCTGCTACCGGTTCTCCAGAACTGGTTGGAACCTGCTGAAGCCCACCTCTGGAATGAATATAAAAATTACAGCTTTCTCAACTTTTTAAACTTGAGAAACCTGGAAAGAAGTTAGGTAGACAGCATATTGAAAGGGCAATAAGGTGACAATGAAAATAAATTGAGAAATACTTTATCTTGGGGGTGAACAGGGCTTACAGATCTGATACTTCAGCATGTCATTGAGAAATGTATAAATATGAAAAAAAATTATATACTTTATTTATTTAGAGCAGGGGTATCAACTCGAGGCCTGTGGGCAGGTGGTTAATGTGGCCCATGGGGATGCCCGAGAAACAGCAAAGGACTGGCCCGTGGGACCTCAGCCTGGCCATGGTGTGGTGCTGATTTGCCACCTGATTGCGTGACATCCAGCCTGGACCGCGGCCAGCCTTAGAAACTCTTCGGTGTGTGCACAGGTGGCAAGCACGCAGGGCCTGGCGTCCCTGGGGACTGTGTTCTGAGCACTTTTCTTTCACCCAGGACTGCCTGCCCTCACATGCTCGCCACCTATGCACATGCCGAGAGGGCAGGGCTAAGACGGCGTTACAGATTTACAGCTCACTGCAGTCTGGCCTGGATGGACGGGACCAGGTTGCAGATCAGCGCCGTGCCCATACCAATATCTCCATGCCCCGCTCGCTAGCTTTTCACGTGTGTGTGTGTGTGTGTGTGTGTGGGGAGATATCCAGCAGCAGGGGCTCCGCAGCCCGCTGCAACCAAACAGGCTGACCCTCAAGGCTGAACCCAAGAAGCAGGTGTGGCGGTGGTGGCACCACCAGGGGGGAGGCACATGATGCAGACCATCAGACGTGCCTGCTCCATCCCACGTGGCTGGGACAGGACAGATAGCTGCCTGGTGCATCCACCTCTGCCTCTGGCTACTGTCATCATGGGCCGAGACAAGGTGAGGCAGGGGATAGGGCAGCTTCTGCCAGACAGCATCGGCACTCCTACTCCATGCCGTCTGTTTTTGCTTGCGGTTGGAGAGGAGGTCACCACTGGTCATCTCCTCGGTCCCCTCATGGGTCTTGCCCTTGGCCACGCATGTGGAGCGTGTTCCCTTCACACACCCAACACACCTTGGACCATTGTGGGCCACTGCCACCACCCAGGCCATCAGTAGCTTGCGCAGGTCCATTAGGCTGCTGCCTGAAGCACCAGGCCAACCAGCACGAAGGAGGGGAAGCGGCCAGCTAGAAAGGCCAAGTAGAGGTGGTAGTAGAGCACGCCCAGGCCCAGCAGGCAAAAGACAGCCACCGCAAGCGGGGAAAGCCAAATTCCCATCGGTGCCATGGCCGCCTAGGCCCAGGTGGGATCGTATGTCTCCCTCCCCCCATCTCTGCTGCTACTTGGCCTTTCTAGCTGGCCGCTTCCTCTCCTTCGTGCTGGGCGGGCCTGCCGAGTGGTGGCAGCAGTAGTCTGTTGCGGGGCTGAGGTGCATCAGATGCGAGAGGGGAACACACTCCACCTGCAGACCAAGGGCAAGACCCGTGAGGAGGTCGAGAAGATGACCAGCAGGTGGTGGCAGCGGGCTCCAGAGCCACAGAGTGCATCAGCTGAGGGGCCAGCAGGCTGCTGCTGCAGCCAGAAACCATCGGCCTCTTCGCCCAAAGGGCAGTGAGTGCACAGTGGCTGATGGTTTCCGGATGCACCCCGTCTTACCTCACCTCATCCTATGGGACAAGCCTCCTGCCCCACCCGCTGGAGATCCCTGGATTCCCTCCCCAACTCTGCCAGGCACCTCCCACCTGAGCTATGTCGAGCTGCTAACACCCCGGGCCACTCCCAGCTGTGACTATCTTGGCCATGCCCCTCCCCCCCACAGCAAACAACCAAAATACTGATCTGGCCCTCAATGTAATTGAGTTTGACACCCCTGATTTAGAGAATAAGTAGTTGTTAAGCAAAACATCAAGTGAACACTTTACTTACTAATGACAATCCTAGTTGTAGCAATTAAGCAAATCATTCAGTTATTAAGTGAAATATCATGTGACTGTGACTTGCCATTTCCTGCTGGCTTCCTTATTGACTTTGCTTGTTAGAAGCTGTCTAGGAAGGTCAGAAATGATGATCAAATGACCATAGGATGCTGTGACTGTCATAAATGACCCAATAGGCAATTAATGAATTTGATATAAGGACACTGTAGTAGCATGAGGAACAATATAGAGAGAGGTATAGTAATCTGGCCAGTATAACTTAAACTTTTATCTATTATTTTGCTGACTATTGTTTCCTCTTTTCTATACTGCATATTGTTTAACCTTAAATGGAACAGAATGTTTGGTATGTAACTATGTGAATGAGAATGGTCAATAAGACCATAATCTCATGGTGCTACTGGATCCAAGTTTCACTTCTAGATTAAAAAAAAACAATCATAACTTTGGCAACTATTTGTGGCATGGCAAGAAAACAAGCCTGGGGATATAACTCAATCCTTTCTTCAAACAAAAAGTGAATATTTATAATTCAGCCTATAGACCTACTTCTGCAATGTATACAATGTGGAATGCAATATTGAAGGATTTGGTCCTAATAATTTATTTCACTACTTTACCGGCTTTACATTATTTAAAGTGCCTTGAGTCGGAGAAGGGGGGGAAGTGCCTCATTTGTAGATGTCAACCACACCTGCTGGGGCTGCTATTGTGGTCAGGAAGGCTCCGAAGAAGGTAGCTGGGTGGGTGGGGGGAGCAGGAGGCTTTTCAGCAGGCACAGTTGATGCCTACAAACGCAGTGCTGCCCCTCTGCTTTTCAACCCCAAAATTCCAGAATAAAGTTGGGGCGGCCTTTGAGTACCCTGACAAAATCTGCAACAAGAGGCACGTTCACTTAGAAAGTTTACTTATTCCTACCACCAGCTATTATGTGGCTACCATAGTTAGAGGAATTCATAACAATATTTGCTCTATTGCTGATATTCAGATAAGAATATAATTAAAACAGCTCCAGAAATACTGACTGTAGATGTTGAAATGTAAATAGAATAGAACAGAATTCTTTATTGGCCAAGTGTGATTGGACACACAAGGAATTTGTCTTGGTGCAAATACTCTCGGTGTACATAAAAGAAAAGATACATTCGTCAAGAATCACAAGGTACAACACTTAATGATAGTCCTAGGGTACAAATAAGCAATCCAATCATATTAGGAAACAGTCATTATAAATCGTAAGTTACAAGCAACAAGGTTACAGTCATACAGTCATAAATGGGAGAAGATGGGTGATAGGAATGATGAGAAGATTAATAGTAGTGCAGACTTAGTAAATAGTTTGACAGTGTTGAGGGAAGTATTTGTTTAGCAGAGTGATGGCATTCAGGGAAAAAACTGTTCTTGTGTCTAGTTGTTCTGGTGTGCAGTGCTCTATAGCATCGTTTTGAGGATAGGAGTTGGAACAGTTTATGTCCAGGATGTGAGGGGTCTGTAAATATTTTCATAGCCCTCTTTTTGATTGGTGCAGTATACAGGTCCTCAAGGGAAGGCAGGTTGGTAGTAATTGTTTTTTCTGCAGTTCAAATATACCAAACTGGGGAATTCTGCAACAGTAATTCCTATCACCTAAATTACCACTGTGTAAATGTCTATGTGTACATGTTTAGAAATAACTCTGAACATAAAAATCTATACCATTAAACTGCACTCATCCAAAAAGCCCGTGAAAATGTAATTTCATTATTTGAACTAGACAATTAAAGTTTAAGTGGCTTACAATGCTTGCATGCTTACAGCATACAAATTAACTGAGCAAACCATGATTCCCTGCTGCCCTTATCTTACCCTGAAAGACTAAAAATATATGAACTGACATCTTTCATGTATAATCTTCAATACAGCAAGATCAATAAGGTCACTGTGTATTCTATAATTTCCTATAATAAAAACTCTTGGAATTGTCATGCAAATCACATTTTACACATCAGGGAATCTATGCTTAAATATGCTATATATTTACATTAATTGTCAAGTATCAGTTCCCTCTAACAGAAGTATTTCAAGAAAAAGAAACTGAAAGTTCATTATCACTTTTCTTATGTCCTTTTCTTATATCCTTACTGTCAAAACTCCTGAATGTCATTTTTTAACATTACCTTCTGAATCTTCCTCTCAGGCTTACTGTCCCATAAAATAATGGAAACACTATTCAGCAATTCTTTAGATGAAGGTAAAAGAATATATTCTGTATTCTCTGAAGTGTAACATTCATTGTCCTTTCAAAACCAGAGATCATTTCTTGTGACTTGAGTAATTGCTATCCATGCAGAAAGGGATAAGATATGGATAAGGCATTTTCCCTCCAGATTTACAATTAAGATTTAAAGGATCTGCCTAACTTTTCTCCCTTAAAAAGCAAACACGCTTTTTCAAAGGCAAATGGCTTATTTTTCCTTGAGGAAGACGTTTTGCTTCTTATCCAAGGAGCTTCATCAGTTGTGACTGTTCTTTTTCCTCAAGGAAAAACAGGCCACTTGCCTTTTGAAAAAGCACTTTTGAGAGAACGGTGGCCTAGATGTCTGAGAATCTCCATAGATTTTCTCCTTTAGCCACTTCACAGAACCCGTTTTCAGACGCTCAATCTTCGCAAACTGTTGTGCAAAATCAGGGTAATTGCACGCAACCAGCTGTAAACAAAAGAAATCTCAGGCTATCTTAAATACTTCCCTAGGACTAGTTAGAACCGTCGCTCTCAAGTATCCGAGGTCAAGAGTCTCGCATTTGATTGAACCCATCCGCCTCCGATAGTCTGCGCGTAACTTTGTTACCGACGTTCCTCAAACGAACAAAATCTCCGCCGATTGTGTCGAAGCGATAAGACTATGTTACCAACAACGCCGTTGTCCAGAAACGGGTTTTTCAAGGATCTCCCACGAACGAGGCTATCTGACGACTCTCCATGCCTTGGAGGCTCTCTGGGTCGAGCCGAGGCCTACTTTCCCCCAAGTCTGTCCACGAGAAACGGCGAGGTCGCAGGCCTCAGGACAAGCCTTTGTCTTCCGTTCACTCCAGCACACGAATACACGGATCCCCCCTCTCCCCACATCGAGCCCTTACCTTTCTCGTAATGAGCGCGGAGGCCGTCTGACTAGACGGCACCTCCGAACGAGCAAGCGGAGCAAACGGCCAGTCTCCGTTAGTGCGGCCTCGACATAGAGAGGCGGTGTCTCCGTGGCGCCCTGCAATCTCCGAGGGAAAAAGGCCTCACGCGGAAGCAGGAAAAGGAAGCAGGCCGCTTCCCCAGCGCGTTCGTTACACAACCCGCTCCCGTAGTCACCTGTCCCTCGGCTGCAACGATAAACAGAGAGCAAAACGTCCCGCTGGCCTGACGGAAAGAACGCCGCTCGGAGATAATACCCAATCACCTTTCGAAGAAGAGGAACAGCGTGATCGACTGGCAGGCGCGCGACGCTACCTGCCAAAGAGATACAGCCAACCGGCCCCTGTTACCCAGAGGCATTCTGGGAAGGTCCTCCAGGCGCCTGGCAGAGAGGATGCGGAAGACTTGGGCAGCGGGGAGTGCAGAACGTGCTCTCCAGCGCCCCCAAAGGAAAGAGGACCGTGTCCGTAAATTCCGAGTTAACCATGCCTTCAGGAAGTGACCCGGTGCTCATCCGACCTGAGTTGATCTCCAAAAATGTAGCAGGATCCAAGGGTGAAGGTTAGGTTACGGGCTTCGAGGCAGCAGCAAATCTCTTTCTTCTCGCGGTCTTAACAATGGCACGGGCACGTCTCTCTAATTCCCCAGGAGTTAATACCGAATTGAAGATTTTACTTTCTCATCTAACCTGTTACTGAACTCATCTTCCCCAATCTTGAAATCAACAGGTAGTTTGGACTCTAACTGGTAATGCCACGTAGCTTGAACCATCGGCAGGAAAATGCTGCTCCGAAGCTAACCAACGTTTAATGCAGGGATGAAATCCAGCAGGTTCTGGAGAACCTGTAGCCGAAATTTTGAGCAGTTTGGAGAACTGGGAAATATCACCTCTGGCTGGCCCCAGTGGGGTGGGAATGGAAATTTTGCAGTATCCTTCCCCTGCCACGCTCACCAAGCCACGCCCACAGAACCGGTAGTAACAAAATTTAGATTTCAC
>JANHFM010005696.1:592184-604518 GCA_032468115.1 Grayia smithii | reverse complement strand
TCACAGCCCTCTTTTTGACTCGTGCGGTATACAGGTCCTCAATGGAAGGCAGGTTGGTAGCCATTGTTTTCTCTGCAAAATAAAATTTATTTATTTTATTGCAATATATTGTCTCTTGGCTGAGACTGAAATACTTTTATACCTATAACAGAAAATAGATTTATATGAAGAAATATTAGAGAGATGGCAAAGCATGCTGGGGTTTTTTTGTACCAGAAAGTCAGAAAAATGTGTTCCTGTGTATGTGGGCATACCTACAAACAAAAAGGCAGAAGGAAGTCTTTGAGCTTAGCAATCTCTTATATAAGAGAAGCAGTGGTGGGTTGTTCCCGGTTCTGTCCGGTTCTATAGAACTGGCAGTAAAACCGGTGGGAGGCTCTGCCCACCCGCCCACAGTCTGCACATGCGCAGAAGCTTCTGCACATGTGCGTTCCTGTTGCAAACCGGGAGTAAAGGTAAATAGAACCCACCCCTGAAGAAATGGTAGTAATAAACAAAAAAGGAATGAAGAATAGATCCATGCTTCTCTATAGCTCCCACTCAGTGGTGGGATTCAGCCAGTTCACACCACTTCAGGAGAACCGGTTGTTCACTTTCTGAGCAATTTGGCAAACTTGTTGTTAGAAGAAATCATGAGGGCAGAGAACCAGTTGTTACATTACTTGAATCCCATCACTGCCCCCACTGTTCCTTGTGATCAATAGGTCATGAGATGCTAGTGCCATTGAAGTAACACTTGGTCCTTGGCTGTTCAGTATCTTTGTGACATTATGACACCTAATCAAATGGCAATTTAATAATGATATGACAGGGAGAAGAGAATGAAATATCTTAGTTAGTGGTTATCTGGTGGATATTTGAAGGCCATATTATGTGGACAGATAAAGGGTAAGTTTGTTAAATACTTGTTGTCTGATTATGTTACTATAATGCTTCAAGAGTTGCTGTAACCTGAATTCCACAGTTCTCACCTTCCTAATCACCAGCTAACCACTAAAGAGCATATGTAATATTGGTTTCCTTTTTTCAAGCCTTTAGCAAAGTGGATAATAGTCACTCTGACATGAATTGCAGACAGTTTGAAAAAACTGTTTTCAAAAAGAAGCATTTAGAAGAAATATGTACTAAAAGACAGCAGACACCGCATTCTCTTTCCTGTTTTTTTCCCAACAAGAAGAACTTAGTAAAGGTAATGTGGGCCAAATGAAAATGACTGGCCCCAAAATACCCAATGTGCTTTCACGTTTATGCTTCAGCTAAGCATAAACTTAAATATAATAGTCCTAATTCAATAGTTTACCCAGTAGTCAGAAAATTTGATGGATTCCTATGTAAATTATTTCTTTTTCTTTTTCATATAATATCTACTTTATCAAATCTTTTAAATTCTCTAGATAAACCTGACAGACTTTTAAATCAAGATAGGGAAAATCTATAGGAGAACCATTTCTTAGTGCTTCCCAGTTTTGAGAAATCCAGACAGAATCAGTTTTACTTCTTTCTCTTATTGTTTTTGTTAGTGAAAAAAGAGCTTATGTAAGATGGCAGGTAAATACAATTTGGCTTCCTTCTCTTGTCACATTTGAAACAATATCTTTTGTTTTGTTTTATTTGATTTGATTACAGTTAAAAACATTAATTTACATAAAAGCTGTTAGGTTTATGCTTGAGAAGGTTGGAAAGAAAAAAAGGAAAAGAAAAAAGAAAAGAAAAAAGTAGCTTGACAGGATGACTGGAACGTCCTTGGAAGAACTACAATTAATTACTAAATATAGGTCAATATGATAAACGTTTCTCCATCCAGTGACCAGGAACAAAATCTGGCTCAATGGTACCTAATTAACTATGAGCAGTAAAAATGTTACACTGAACTGTGGACTCAGCATTTTCAGTAATTTAAAAATAGATAACACATTTAACACCTAAAAAAGTGTTTCACTCTTGTGAAGTTGTGTGATATGGCATGAAAACTTTAAAGAAACTCTGCTCAGAATGGTAGAGTGGCTAGTACATTATTTCTAGCTTAGGGAAGATATTTTGATAAATATTTTACTTTGTTACTAATCTGATTTCTATCTTCTGTTGTTCATAATTATGTACATCGAGTTGAAATGTACCATATATATATATACAAAAGTTTTCCGTGACAATTTAGTTTTGAACGTCTGCTGCTATCCATATTAGACAATCAATTTTCTATGGGGATTTGCCAGTGGTGAAATCTGAACTGGTTTGTTACTAGTTTTCTGACTGTGCATGAGCGCTGTACGCCAAGCATGCGCTGCACATGTGCATGCACAGTACATGCCAAACGTACACTGCACGCATGCGCACATACGCACTTTGTACCAAAAGGAGGCTTGGAAAAGTAAGTAGAACAGCAAGGGGAGGGGATCAGCTGTGCCGTGCAATTTAGCTTCTCTAGAAAACAGGAAATCCTGCTTCCTAGCAAAGCTAAACCGTGCAGCACAGCTGATTGTCAGAAACAGTGGTTCAGAGGAACCGCTGGCTTTTTAAAACTACCGGTTCGATTGAACCAGTAGCTTTTTAAACTACCAGTTTGCCTGAACTGGTAACTTTTTTTACTACTGATTCGCCCGAACCAGTAGCTTTTATCACTACCAGTTTGTCCGAACCAGAGCGAACCAGTAGCATTTCATCCCTGGATTTGCCATTTCTGTGGACATTCAAATGGAGCATTAAGCTTGGCACTTGATTTACTCATGCCAAGACATCTCATAGTAGGATCAGTCTGGCCAAATGCATAGTGTGAACTCTTTTATCTGGAGCTTTTTCAGCAACCATGGTTAAGCAAATCATTACTTAATACTTGTTTTCAGATACTAAATAAGTGAACCTGAATTCAGATCAGATGAAAGACTTGATGGATGAGAGCACTTTCATTGAGCATGAAAGTGGTGTTCAACCAAAGATAGAAAAACTGATTTGTCTTTCAAATGTCTGAATAGCAGCCTGGATTTATTCTGAGATTCAGCATGACTTATGGATAGAAAAAGATGAAGAAAAAAAGTAACTGTAGATCACAGAGCATTTTACTAACAGATATTGATTACAAATCAGAAGTATCCTTGCCAGCATGAAATGTTATTCCTTACAATATTTAATACCCTGGTAACTTTCACATTTTAGTAGGTCATTGCATTTTACTACTGAACCATGTTTTGAATCTCCTAATTCAATATAGGGCAATCAAGTTGATTACTAGAATAAGCAAGTGACATGTATGATTTAATTAGTTTCCAAATTTAGGGTTCAGTTCAAGGTGCTGTCTTTACAATAGAAAGTTGTCCACAGGTTTCATAACTGACTGCCAAAGGAGGCTAGCTATTCTCCTTCCCTAGCAAACTAAGATGTTCTAATTCATGCAGACTTTTGGCATGGTAGCTGGCTTCTCTGCTGTGTTAGGTTTTAATTGGTTGGATGCTATTTGCTTCTTGTTGATGGGTTTTTAATTGTGTTTTGATTATGTTTTAATTGTGTGCTTAATTAATTGTTTTTATGTTTAATTATAATTAAGTCTGCTCACACAATGGGACTTCCTTTCCTGTTCTTCCCTTCTGCCATTCTCCCATCCCCATGCCCTCTGAAAGTACGCTCCAAAAGAATGGAGGCTACCAATTCTCTCTCTCTTTCCCATTGTACTGGCAGAAATCACATCTACTGATATAAACACATCACTGGATTCAGTGCTCTGTTACTCATTCCTCTGACACAGTTTAACCATCAGTTTTAGCAGAAAGGTAGGGGAAAAGTATAAATAAAACTCTAAACAATATGAACCAAAAGTATCAAATAAGATCCCATTCTTCTCTATCAGTTATTTTGGAGTTGAGATCATAACTTGGTTCAACTGTTTTAAAACAGTTGATCACTGAAAGAGCTCCATTTTTATGGTAAACCCCCATTATGGAATACTAGCTGAGGAAACAGTTTGTTATTTCTTTTTCTTCTTCTTCCTCCTCCTCCTCCTCCTCTCCCTCCCTTCCTCCCTTCCCCCTCCTCCCCCATCAAAAGCTTTTAGAATGATTAGTTTTCTTTAAGTTTATTTTTGTCTTGTGAAATTAGAGGGTTATCTTTGTAATGTTCCATTAGTACTTGTGCAGTTTCATCAATCTTTGTCCACTAGAACAGTATTTTTATATACTATTTGCATGGTATGCTACTCCTTATTTCTTTTTGCTGTGTTTTATTGAGAATGTATTTGTTACTGCAGAAAGGTTGTTGAGAGCTGCATTGAATATCACTCATTCAGTAAAAATCTATAAATAAATCAATCTTATGATTATTCCACAAAACAGGGAATACCGGTATATTATATTCCAAGTTTTGAGTGGATAATCTTTTAATATTTGCTGTTATTTGTTATAACACATATGCACATAAACAGACAATATTGGTATGTTACTATTATCATGTTTCCATCAGCAATTCAACTGATTTTTACAGTTATTATATGATTAATGGACTGAGGCAAGATAAAATAGTCAATTTTGAAATTTTTGTTAGTTGGTTTTGGATTTTGCCATTGCATACTATTTTATCAAGCCTTCACTTCCATTTAATAAATACTTTCACATCTGTTCTGAATATATGTGACCCAATAGATGGGCATATTTTTTAAACGATGCCATGCTTTACACGGAATTTTCCACAGAACATTCCCAACAAACTCAGTTGACAAATCATTTCCCCCACACTACTAACTCTGTAAACTCAATATAGCATGTAAAATTCAAGCTGTGCCCTTTCTGCATCATGTAATCTGCAGAGTTTAATCAAAGCTCAGCAAGCTATTTTATTGATATTGGAAACACAAAGTCAAAAAGACAATAGTGGTAATGATTCTGTTGGGCCATGCCACATTTGTTATCACTTTATTATACACTATCAGACAGCTTCATCTGTTGAGCAGCTTAATTGTTTTTCTTTTTAAATAATAAGTAAATAAACAAATGAAAATAATTGAGTCAAATGGGTGCCTGTTGAGACCATGGCTTAAAAAGATTTCACAAACTATAATCAGCCACCTTCTGGAGACTATCTATGTATTTGCTAAGAGTCAATATCCACTTAATGGCACATAATCAATCAATCTGCCACACTTTCAATATTATTCTATATAACATTTATAGATGCACACAATATGTCAGGATACTTTTAAAAAAGGTTTTCAAGCATGGAAAGATCGTGAATGAACAGAGCTGAGCTATGTTGTTGACTTTCCTGAACATAAGGAGCTACACATTTGATTTACTTTTACTTCAATTTCATTTGATGTGGGAGGATATCTTCTCCTTAGAGCTTTCAAGATGTTGTCACAAGCTGACAGTTACATTGGCCATGTTTGAAACTGACTAGTAACTTACAATGAAATCACTGATGGGTTAATGCAAAGGGCAAAGATTGCTACATAGCTGCCAATGTGTGAGTGTTTCCTATGCATAGACTGAACAGTTCTGATGGGAGAGATAGCTGAAGAATGATAGGCTGATTGGATGAACATTGGTTGGAATGCAAAGCGCTGAAAGAAGGGAGTGAAAATTGTAGAAGTCTGATATATGATAGAAACAAATCAGCAGAACTTAAGTTTTAATTAGTGTTCTCCCAATTTTGAGGGAGTGTAGGAAGAAAATAGTATCTGTGCTGTGCTGTACTTGTGGTCTTCTATTCAGTTCATTGTTGTTTCTCTCTGACATGTTTTCCCTTGCTTCTCTTCGTTCCAAAACTAAAGCTAAAAACTAAAAGCTAAAGACATGCTCAAAATCATTTTGAGTGATAGTCCTCAATTTTCTTTCAATTCTTTTATTATGTAATAAATTCATTACACCCATTTTTGAAGAAGAAAAGAGAAACTTGAGTCAAAGATAGCTGCTTATAAATGCATATTTTGTTAGAAATCTGACTAAACTTTCTAGCAGGTTTTAACATTTCCACTTCTACATAAATGATGTATTTCAGTCTTCTAATGAAAAAATATCAGGTTGTAAATGTAGGCTATTTTGATATTATTCCACTAGATATTGAAGATACATGCATTTTGATATATTTGTCTCTCTTTGAAAAGTCGGAGAAATTTTCCTGAATTAGTGTTGTTCTGTACCACATGTAAAAATTTTAGGAAACCTTAGCATCTCTGTCTTCACACATTGTCAACTTTTTAAAACTCCCAAACTGGTGTTTTCCACTTTCTAAGTATATAAAACTCAAGTTTGAAGTATCAAGTGTGCATGTAGGACAGTGTTTCTCAACCCTGGCAACTTCCAGATGGGTGGACTTCAACTCCCAGAACTCCCTAGTCAGCCATGCTGACTGGGGAATTCTGGGAGTTGGAGTCCACCCATCTTAAAATGGTCAAGGTGGAGAAACACTGATGTAAGAGAAAAGATAAGAGAGGGAAAATTTAAAGCATGTCTTCTGTTACCATGATAATTCTGATTTTCTGATAATTCTTCTGATAATTTTTTTGTGAAGCATGCCTTGGATCAAAACACTATTATTATGTTCCATCCAACAGTCAGTCAGATGTTCAGACTGGATTTGATATTTTTATCCACCTATCAACTCTTTCCCAAAGATCAAGGATAAATAGAGTTTCTATTTACCAAGGAAAATAGGTTGTTAATATTATTATGGTTTATTGCAGTCAGCCAGATGTTCAGACTGTATTTAACATTTTTGCCCATGTATCAAGTCCTTTCCAAGGACCTGGGATAGACAGATGTGGATGTTTGATAGCATTAAAGGTATTGCCATAGTATCTAAGCCAGAGGTGTCAAACTCAATTTCATTGAGGACCACATCAGGGCTGTGGTTGACCTCGTGGGGATGGGTGGGTGTGGCCAACTGGGTGGGCATGGCCAGCTTGATGCCACTCCCCAAACTGCTGGCATATTTTCTCTTCAGGCCGAAGCCACACTGGCCCAATGTTTCCACTTCGCACTGGGTAGACCAGACTAAAGCCATGCTGGCCCAACATTTCTTCTTTGCATTGGGTAGACTGGGTTGAAGTGATGCAGAATGCCCCATATATTTTCCAGGATGGCCCCACGAGCTAGATCTGACCACATCCTTGGAAGAGGAATCCGAGGATGAAGAAAAGGAACTAGCAAGGCCTCCTACTCCAGGCCCTTCCTCTCTAGTAAGGCCTCCTTCTCCATCAGCAGCCCAGCAAGAGCAGGCTGTTGTCAGCCAAGCTGGGGGTGAGTTGGAACAGCAGGTGAAGAGTGATAACAGCGGGGAGGAATCATGGCTAGATCCGAGGGGGAGACAGAGGGCTAGACGTTTGCAACAGGATAGTAGTAGTAGGGGCCAGGAGTAGTTGAATCAATGATTAGGCCATATCCCACAAGGTATAAAAAGGGGCGTGGCTGCATCAGGAACCTTGTGACGAACAATTGATCAAACTCTGTGAATAATTTTGGTTCTCTGTTTTGGATCATGAAACATCTGTTGGAATATTCATTCGCCTTGGATTCTGGTGGGTGATAACCCTTCTGTGCCTGTGTTTCTGTTGATGTGGGAGAATTCCCTTTCAGACTAGTTGGATATTTGCCAGGACTTATCTCATGTATTGGAAAACTCAATTTGGACTGCTTATTTTGTGGCTGACTGCTAAGTCCTAATTATAAAGACTATTTTGAAAGGATTTAACCCTTGTATAGCTACGTTCATGTATTTGTTTTACTGGAAGGGGGGAACAGAACAATACCTTTTATAGTGCATATTACTGACTGGCTGTACATTTTCAATTTTAAGTTTGTTATCCTATTCTCTTCTTTATATATTGCACAGAAATTCAGGAAATGGTGCTGAAATCTTGCTTGCTATTCATGGAGGATATTTGTGTATTGTGCATAAGCAAATGCATACAATGTGTTTTCTTACTCTTTCTCTTAGAATCCAAAATCATAAACATTAAGCTTAATGTAGTAGAGTAATACAAGGAGACCTAGACTGAAATCCATTCTTGCCATGATCATTTACTGACTTTCAGGACAATCTAATTCACAAGGTTAGGCTGGTGAAAAATTAGAGGAGTGTTACGTATGTATACTCAGACAAAACTCCTGGAAGAAAGGCAGAATATAATTCTAATCAGTATTTATTGGCTAGCATAAGAGCTCCACTTTGAATGTTATAATGTGAAAATAATCAGTTTTATTTAGCCATTTGTACCAGTTGGGTCCTAAAGGAAATCAACCCTGACTGTTTTTTGGAAGGACAGATACTGAAGCTGAAGCTCAAATACTTTGGCCACCTAATGAGAAGACAGAACTCATTGGAAAAAACACTGATGTTGGGAAAGAATGAAGGCAAATGGAGAAGGGAACAGCAGATGATGAGATGGTTAGATAGTATCATCAACACAATGAACATGAATTTGGGAAACCTCCAGGACAGGATAGGGAAGCCTGGTCTGCTATGATCCAGTGGTTCGTGAAGGATCAGGTACGAGTTAGCGACTATAGAATAACAACCAGTTAGAGGAATAGCAATGAATAAGTATAAATTATAATAAGCTAAGATACCTCTAAATCTACCTCTATATTTGCAGGTTGGCGGCCTGGCAGCAGGGGAGAGGGGAACCAGGCCACACAAGCGTTGGCCTGGCCCATGTACGATGTGTGCTCAGCTCAACTTGCACAGGTAGAGCTGCGTGTGCACGCCAATCTGTGTATGTGTGTGCACGCCGGCCTGTCTGTATGTGTGCACACCAGCCAGCCACTTGCACAGCCCAATTCCAAATAGACAACGGTTCGGTGGTGGACCATGGACCAGGGCTTCGGGACCCCTGACATATATGATAAATGTAGTTCTTTAGCATGGAAATTATTTTGTGCAGTTTGACAAAATTTAGTTTCATCTTTGGGCTTTTTAGGCTCGACGGGAAATTTTGGTGTCTCACTTGATTCTGCTATTGTAGGAAGTTGGCACTCACCCCGCTCCTAGAAGAATGAAATATTTCAGGAAATATTTAAAAAGCCAGAATATTATATTTCCCTGAATGAGAAATGGAGAAAAACATTTTAAAGACAAAGCAGCTCTGCAGCTTCCTGCCTCCCCCCCAGCTTTGCAAATGGGCTATTAAGGCCTCAGCCAAGCTCACTTATTCCCCCCCACTTTTGTCAATGGACCATCATCTGCAACACTACAGGACCCATTTAATAACAGAAACTCACCACATGGCAAGGCTCAAGCAAGCTTGGAGAAAAACCTACAAAGTTAGCTAAGAGCCCTGCCCCCTGGGAGTTTGACAACCAATCAGGATACATTTCTTATACAAGAACATGAAAGGTGGGCCCAACAGAGGGTATAAACTCAGGCACTCAGCAACTTGGTCCTCCCTTTTGGTTCTTCACCTAACATCTTGAAACATGATCGCCTTTTCTGTTCAGGAACTCAAGCCATGTGATTCCTGTCCACCATTAAACCATCTTCACCCAACACCTTGAAACATGATCGCCTTTTCTGTTCAGGAACTCAAGCCATGTGATTCCTGTCCACCATTAAACCATCTTTCCAAGCAGTCTTCATGTTTCCAGTGTCTTTTTCCCCACTTGTAACTGAACCCAGATGGACATTTCTTCCAACAATATAAACAATAAATCTGTTCTTCAGTGCTCGATTTAAGAATGAATAAATGTGTTTAATCCAAAAAAGGAAGATTATGTTATGGAACTCAGCAACTCATCTAGATGAGGAAATTCCCAGTCTATGTATTATGTCATACCTTCTTTGAAGGAATAGGCTTCTGGCCCAGAATAATTCTGAGCTCAGTTTTGCTCCTGGGGTCTCAAAATGCTTGTGGCTATGATTCAGAGTATTTTTCTAACTTTGGCTGCAGGATCAAGACCTGGCTATTGTCATCCATCTGTTGGTAACTTGCCAGTTATGTATTAATGTATTTTTCCAGGTGGTCTGGCAATTGCAGTTGATAGATCCTGATATGCATGATATTGTGTGGGTGTGAGAGAGGAGAGGGGGAAGTGAATGCATACTTCAAGATATGAATAATATTTTTTCAAATCCAATTATCCTAAATTCATTTCTGAGCTTAGCTTTAGTGCTGAAATTTGTTAACGACCTAAGTCATACTCTGGTTGTTTTATATGTAACCTAATAACACCAAGAAGCAGATGTTTTTCAATTGTAGTCCCAACTATTAGAATGCATTACCCAGTAGTAGTCCCTATATCTTTCTCCCTCTTTTTCAATGGCTTACAAATTTGTTTTTTTAGCTAGGATCTCATTATTTCTATGTGCTTCATAAATTGGATTTATTGTATCTTGATGAGAGTTCAGAGCCACAATACTTAGCTGTTGGCTGCCTTTCTAGTTGTGGTGTTGCCATAGTGCTCAGGGAAGATGCACAACAGGAAATGGGAACAATTGAAGTCTCCTCTCTCCAACTTTTTATTTCGGGGGCGGGGGGGGGGAGAGAATCGATAGAGCATATGTTTTGCATCCAAAAGTTCCAGATGCAGTTTTTCTCCAGATAGAATTAAGACTCTTCTTAAGAGTCATATTACTCAGGGTTATTTCTCAGTGGAAATTACCATCTTGTGATCTAAAGGCTGGATTTCTGTGATGGGATGACATTTGGCTTGCTCAACAAATTAAGGATTCTGAAAGAGAGCTGAGAAAAATAACACATTTGACAAGCAGAAGAAGAATTAAGTACCCTTCAAAGGAAAGGACCTCAAGGACTTGTGTTGATACAGTGTTAGAAAACAAACTGAAAGCATTTCACATAAGCCTTGCCTAATCATGCAACAAATGTGTGTGTAGGCTGGAAGAAAGTTCCCACCAAGTCATCAGCAAGGTCTGGATTCAAGAGTCTTCTAAATTTGTAAGTGTAAATGGGTTTTGTCCTAATCAATAATCTGTATATGCAAATTCATGGAACCACATATTACTAGTGTCCAAGAAAAATAGCACGAAGCAGAAATTAATTGTGAAAAGAGAAAGGTGTATTCTTCCTACTTTCATAAATAAAACTGTAGTGAGGCCAGATCTAAAGAACATGGAAATATTTTAGGAATTAAGTACAAAAATGTAACGCCCCATTCTTGGAATGTTTCACTTGAAAAAAATTGAAAATTGATTTTTTTTAATTTTAAAACTTTTTAAACTCATTAATTCTGATTTTAATGTTAATTATATATTGTTTATATATTTATTAGGTTGTACACCACCCAGAACCCCTCTGAGAAAAGTGGGCAGTTAAGTAATAGGAAATATAAATTAATAAACTAAAAAAAAATATTTAAACTGTTCAAAATAAGTGTCACTTGGCAGCTACAGAATAGGCAAAATACTGCTTTAAAGAAGACCTGAAGCAGGGGTGCTATTCAGCAGGTTCTGAGACAGGTTCTGGAGAACCGGTAGCAGAAATTTTGAGTAGGTCGGCAAATACTACCTCTGGCTGGCCCCAGAGTGGGGTGGGAATGGAAATTTTGCAATATCCTTCCCCAGGAGTGAGGAGGGAATGGGGATTTTGCAGTATCCTTCCCCTGCCATGCCCACCAAGCCACACCATACCCACCAAGTCATGTCCACAGAACCGGTAGTAAAAAAAATTTGTATTCCACCACTGACCTGAAGCCATTACCATACTGTTCTGGATTGATTGATACCACTGATCTTAGCCATCAGATAATACTATGTATAACCTTATAACCTTCACACTAAATATTGGCCACAGAACACTTGCAGTAGCAGATACGTTGGTTCAGCTGCTGCTAAAAGGTTTAGATCATATTGAGTTTAAGTTCTAGGCTACTGTTTCTTAACTTCAGCAACTTTAAGATATGTGGACTTCAATATGCTGGCTGGGGAATTTTGGGAGTTGAAGTCCATGCATTTTAAAGTTGCTGTGGTTGAGAAGGAGACTATTTGTTAAAATAGTTGTATTGCCTTTCTAATAGAATAAGGTTCTGAAGGGGAAAAAAAAACATTGAAGAGAATGTTTTTTAGTTATGATTTAATTTTGGGTTACTCTTGCAGGCTATAATAGGATTTGAACTGTAAAGCATCTGGACAGTACCAGCAGAAGGCAGAGATAATCAATATGCAGAAATAACCAATATGTTTAGAAGTATTTGGATCACTTTCAGAGTTTTGCCAGAAGTATTAAGAAGAAGACAGTTCTGCCAGGGGTGCAATCTAAATTTTTTTGCTACCGGTTCTGTGGGCATGGCTTGGTGATCAGGTGACCAGGTGGGCGTGGCCAAGGACGTCACTTCTTTGCCTTTTTTGGACCTACAAAAAAGCTCAAAAACCAACTTTCACACTTTACACACACACACACACC
>JANHFM010005696.1:476744-487925 GCA_032468115.1 Grayia smithii | reverse complement strand
CGATTCTTGTCTATTTTTTAATATGTATGTTAATTTGTCGCACTCTGCACAATTTAAGATTTTATTAAAAACTAATTTGTTGCCATCCTCATCATCTTCCTCATGATCAACCGGTATACATGGAGATGTTAAAAAAAAAGTTAATAAGGTATGGCAATCAAAGCCCCACATCTTTTTAAATGTATTGGGATGTCCCTAAAAGAGAGGTGTTCTTCAATTACATTTTGTAATTGGCATTGAAGATGCCCCAGATTATTTGTATGTATCACATATTTGTGCCTGAAGTGAGAACCAACAAGATGATTTGGTGAAAAATTATGTTCATTCATTTAATCATTCATTAAAGTTAGATGTAGGGAGAACTAGTAAGCACAAATAAAGGCTGATAAAATAATGTAGATATTTATCACATGTTTATATATTAATAAATATATTTGTTTTTATTCCCTTTTTTAAAAAAAAAACAAATATAGTAATTTCAACATACTAACAGTGAAAGGCACTTAAGTTAGCTTTCTTATTTATTGTTTACAGAGGATTTTAAGTTGTGCTAAATTTGCAGAAGGTATATCAATTTATAGTAATTAAATAATGCATACATAACAATTTAAAAACATGCAGCAATAATGGAACATTCAAACTTTTTTTAAAAAAAATGTTAAAATTTGGCTTCCTTTCTAAAAAACAAGCTGCATTTTAAAAGAAAAAAATATAATAAATTCATTCTTTAGCTGCTAATCTTTATCCAAAACTGTATTATTTCTGAACAAGAAGTATGTAATACTAGCCTGAGATGAAAGAAACCCAAGGCTGTGAGCATAAATCAAAAGAAAAATGATTGGAAGAAAAGAATTCCTAAATGGTTAGTTAAGGAATTACAGGTTGGTGGGTTATAGGTGAAAATATTGATAGGAGTAGGATTTTACCCAAAATCCTTCAAGCCTCCTATTATATCCCTAACTGTGGAAAAATTATACCATAGTTATATACATGCCTTCTTATATATATTCATATCTATCACATACATGAGAAAGAACTGTTTAAATTTGTTTTTTTAAGGTACAGTAAAATAAAAAAATGTAGAGTCAGCTTGGTATGAGAGTTAAGTACAGGTAGTCCTCGACTTATGACCACAATTGAGCCCAAAATTTCTGTGGTTAAGTGAGACATTTGTTAAGTGAGTTTTGCCCTATTTTTACGACCTTTCTTGCCTTAGTTGTTAAGTGAATAACTGTAGTTGATAAATTAGTAACCCGGCTGTTAAGTGAATCTGTCTTCCCCATTGACTTTGCTCGTCAGAAGGTCACAAAAGGTGATCACATGACCCTGGGACATAGCAATGGTCATAAATAGGAACCATTTGCCAAGCATATGAATTTTGATCATATGATCATAGGGATGCTGCAAAGGCCATGACTGTGAAAAATGATCATAAGTCACTTTTTTCAGTGCTGTTGCAACTTTGAACAGTCACTAAATGAACTATGGTAAGTCAAGGACTACCTGTAGGTAGAAACTGGGACCCTTTGAGTTCTAATCCTGAATTAGGCACAAAGCCAGCTGGAATATGTTGAGCCTCATCTCTAGGAAGGAAGCCATGGCCAACCATTTCTGAAAAATCTTGCCAAAAAAAGTGCAGGTACTTTGTCCAAACAGTTTCTGAGAATTGGACAAGATTGAATGGAAGGAGAAAAAAAAGAATAGAAGACTGAAGTCTCTGACATCAATTTAATCTTGTCATCCTAATAATCTCACTAAAACCAAAGCAACATGTTAATAATGATTAACTTTTCTCTAATTTCAGTGGGTTTACTTTTAGATAAGTATTCAACTACAGCAAAATTTAACTTGCCCAAAACGTAATGGAACTTGGAATAGATAGAATCTAATGTTCTTATTCATTCTCCAATATGTATGTAAACTGCCATTAATTATTTTTAATCTATAGTTTTTAGCTTTTCAAAACACAGGCATCTATATAGCTAGCGCTGTTCAATACCTTAAAAGTTTTGAAAACTAATTAAATAAACTACATGTTATACTTTAAAAATTGATAGGCACATCTGAATTCATGCTAAGCTACAGTGCTAATTTTAGCAATAAGGTGTTTTCATGCATATCAAATGTTTGTGTCATAACAGACTATAAAAATTATACAGATGTTAAGGAATGTGAACTGACATGTGCCATGGCCCTGTGGAATTATAATTATAGCCATCCTGGAATGTTTGCAGTTCATTCTGTTTTGCCAGTGATTTTGTATCACTTAAAATGTATTATATATTTATATGGAATTTAGAACAATGTAGTTAAATGTATAGCCATTGAAACAAATAGATCCTTTAAATCCTAACACACTGAAAAATTTTGTATTATAGAATCATGGTAAACAAGAATGATTAAAAGCTAGAAATATAACTCAGATTCATAGATTCATTTTGGACATTGAAGCCTTCAACCGATTTTTAAAAAAACACCTACTATTATGCAGATGCCAACGAATTTACTCTCCATCTTGTTAAATCACTGTGCCCCATGTTTAAAGGCTTGCCCAATTGTACATCTTTAGCATCTACAAATTCAGGAATATCTATATTTTATCTATATCTATATCACCTATTTATTTATTTATTTTAGTCACATACTGCCTTTCTGTTGGAAAAGAACACTCAGGATTGGAACATTATAATGCCTGAAGGAGATCTTCGATATGGATTGCTTTCTGAGGTCTGATGGGAGAGCTACTAAGAGTTGAACACTTAATCATGGAAGTCTTTCCAAATGGAGTTTGCCTGGCATCTATTATACCTATTTTTTTTCAGGTTCTATTTTTCTATGTTTTGAAATGTAATTTATTTTTTATGTTGGAAATAAGTTTAATGCTAATATTTTAGCCTATGCTGCTTTTCCTAAAAATATTTTAGTTATTTATAAAGTTAGTTATTTTTAACTCCTTGAAAGTTGGGATTTAATAGTAGAGGCAAAACCTAATCTTCCCATTCAGGGCTCAGATAGGGGCATAAGACGGAAACTATACCAGTTGTGCTGATGATCTTTTATCTCATGATTGGATGGGTGGGTAAACCATTCTGATCTTTTATGATCTCTCATCAACATTCAGTACTATCAATCATGATGTCCTTCTGAGTCTCCCATGAGGGTTGGGAATTAGGATTTCAACTTCACCATGAGTAACTGAGACCTCTTCCTTTAACTCAGTACTATATATTGACCTAACAAAGACAGTACCTCAAACAACTGTAGCTACAATTCAGACACATTTTCTTCTAGCCACTCATACATCCATATATATTCTATAATTTTGTTTATACAAATAGGCAAGATCCAATTTGAAAAAGTGATTTGTATAATAATAAAAGCATACCTGTGTATTTATCAGAGTTCCAAGTAATAGATCCATAGCAAGCAAAACCCCGAGGCAGGCAAATTCCTCAAAGGATAGCTTTATTGGAAAAATCATATTGGCACATATCTGGTGAAAACAGACTCTAAAGGTTTCCACAGTTTTCACCTAGTTAAAAGAGAAAGTTTTTTCTCAAACCCCAAACAATCAGTCACATGGTCCAATCAAGATGGTGTCTGGTTGTCTGAAGATTTCCCTCCTTCTTCCATGGTCCAGGTGTGAGAATGTCCTTGTTCTCAAGAGAAAGTATTTTATTTTGGCTACACAAACCCCTCTATCTCTAATTATCTCTCAGCTCCAGTGTGATAACACTGAAGCTCCAATATGGCTCCAGTCAGGTCAGCTTCAGGATTGACAGGATAGTGCAAAAGTCCACCAAAACTATCTGCAGGCACCTGTTTCAATTCAAATCAAAGCAATTCCACTGTTTAATCTAAAAGCTGTTCAATTCATCCTGCTTCAGTTTGAATTTTCTTCTTTCTTTTTATGCTATAGTAAATAGAAAACATGAGTGAATGAGTGAGTGAGTGAGTGAGTGAGTGTCTGACTGTCTGACTGACTGTCTGTCTGACTACAACAAGACAATACCTACAGGATAAATTGTAGCAAAGATAGAATGAGCATCTGTTTCTTAGACACTTCCCTTGGACTCTGCAAAAGTGACTTGCACTAAGTTCAAATCCTCATTTGCATAATATGCCATGTTGAAATGCATTAATCCTTTCCCAACTCAAAATAAAACAATATTATAGTATCTACCTTTACAAGGCAGAAAAAAATTGACTCAAGGTGGTAGAGTTCCAGCCCACATAATTTCTTAAGGCAGAGCTAATAAGGGAAAAAGTAACACTGTAAGTAGGTCATACCTCAAATGTTCCATGCCAATCAAGAACAATGTGTTCTTGACTCGCATGGAACATTGATAGTTCCTTCACTATTTCTGACATTGCCGCCATTGCAGAAAACTGTGGCTTTTTTTCAATAACAAAACGGCTCCATTTATACAGACAAGTACAAATCCAGAACTAATCCAATTCTGATTGCAAATTGGAATGATGATATTTGGCACTGAATTGTATAAACGTTATCTTCTTTCTATTGTGTTTTGTTCCTCATTTCTGTAAATTGGGACCAATAATTGTTACAGAAATAAAAAATGCTCTATTTTTCACCACTCACAAGTGATACCGTAGATATATTTAAACAGAAATTAACAAAACAAATTAATAAATGAAACAAAAACACAGACTCAATTCATGTATGAAAGCAACTCAACCGTCAGACAATTAAAACTTGCTCATAAAAAAATCATATACCTCATCCCTAACTATCTGAGGAACTGTGTCCAATGAGATTGGCCCATCCCACTCACTCTGGTAGAAGATCCATCTTGTGGAACCTGTTAGCCAAGGAAATTTGGCTGGTAAGTTTCAGGAGAAAAGCCTTTTCTGCTGTGGTTCCAGTCCTTGGGAACATTGTGCACCTCGAATGAAATGTGCCCCCATTTCTTGGCTTTCTGAAAGGGCACAAAAACCTGGCTCTGCCAAATGGCTTTGGGCCTCCATCCTGGAGGTGGTTATTAGATTAGGAGACAATCCCACCATCAATATCACATATTGATTCCTTTTTATCCAGTTTCTTGTTAATTTTGCAGCTTAATGTTGTTAATGCTCTAATTGTTTGATTTTGTGTTTTATGATATTATAAGCCACCCAGACTCACTCAATAGTGAGATGGGCAGCATATCAATGTAATAATAAATAAATATAAATGAATCTTTTAATTGTGCCAATAAGAGTAACTGAAAGGCTTTACTTTAATTTTCTAATTAAGGGTTTGCACTAATATATATGCATGGTGCATAAGTATTTTTATTTGTTTAGATTTTAGGTTAATTACAATGGTATATTTCTAAGCCTTCTATAACATACTGGTAATCCTATAAGGCTTCTTGTAATAAGAATATACTCCAAACTTTATGGGTTGTCTACCTCACTTCAAACCCTGGTTTGGGAGCTGGTTTGGGAGCTTGCCTTGACAGAAGAAGAAGCAGCATTTCCCTGCCCCCTTCAAATGATGCATGCTATACTGACTTTTGTTTGAAAACTCTGTGAGGTTAATTGAGTGGATATGAAGTGTAAGCCAGGCTAAAATTGCCTGCCCTGTAAATTGTAAAGCACTAATCCTCTGGATTTAATTTAAGACTCTCCTATTTCATGCATCAGAGTAAATCATGTCATAGACAGTTTAACGAAGGAAATACTAATAAAAAGACAAGTTCATTTTGGAAAGTTGAATGTAAATGTCTTTCAGTGCAGACATAACCTGGGGTTGGCCATCTACCAGCAAGAATAAATATTGTAAACCAAACAGATTGTGTTGGTATGGAAAAGAAACAAGTGGATAGAGCTAATCTCTAATTGTTAAACTTGCCTAATGAAGTTGACATTTTTAATGATTAATTCCTATTACATATAGAGAGAGGGGATAATATATTCAGAATATGTTTTTATATACAGCCTTTTCAGAGATGAGTACATTTTGTGTTGCATGTAATATAATGCCTTGTACTACCCAGTCAATGTGTGTGTAGAAAATGCTATACTATAGCATAGTTTAGAATAGCCTAGCAGAGCAGTGTAGAGCAGAACATAATGTTCTTTAAAATATATGTAATAGTTACATGATGGGCCAGGGAAAAACTCCTTGAAAATATCTTAAGACTTATAATTAGTTGCTCAAGTACAAAAAGTAGCATGCCAATAATGCTATATATGCATCAAGTATGCATGACTGACTAGCTATAGGCAGAAATAGGGTGTTCTGTAACTAGGGCATACTAAAGAGGACATAACTGTACTCTACTGATCAAGCTGAAGGTTTATAAAGCCAGTAAAGTTATGTTTTATTAAAATGATACTATTTATGTACCTGCTGTTTAATCCAACTACCTAATGAATGGAGACAAAGTTCAGTCAAATTAAATTAGCTCCATTCCCTTTGTATGTATGTCATTTACACTTGGATATACAAAAAGGATGGAACTTGGATCACCACACCACATTTGGCTTCTTTCCTGTTTTGACCTCCCCATGCACAAATGCCACTCTAGGCGATAAATTGATTTAGGCTGACAGAACCTTGTCTTCTCTAATTATGTAGCTACATCAAACAGCAGTTGCATCAATATTATTTAAGTTCATTCTCTTATAAAAGTCAAATGGTTTTCTAGAATATAATGTTTGTTTAGAATCTAGTTGAATCTAATCCATACTTTGTACCGTAAATATAAATAGAGACAGGGATTAGGATTAGGATTAGGATTAGGATTTATTAGATTTATATGCCGCCCTTCTGCCGAGGGACTCAGGGCGGCTCACAACAATAAAAGACATACAATAGAAAAAATTTAAAAGAGAATTAAACTGTACATAAATCATTATTAAAATTTAGGTATCAATAAAATTAATTAAAATAGAGATCAGTCAAAGGCCGCTTGTTGAAATAACCATGTCTTCAAGTCGCGGTGGAAGGAGCGAAGTTGGGAGCTTCTCCGGAGATCCAGGGGTAATTCATTCCACAGGGTCGGCGCACCCATAGAGAAAGCTCTCCCCCTGGGGGCCGCCAGCCGACATTGTCTGGCCGCCAGCACCCTGAAGAGGCCAACTCTGTGGGAGCGCACCGGGCGCTGGGAGGATGCCATTGGCAGGAGGTGGTCCCGCAAATACCCTGGGCCTAAGCCATGTAGGGCTTTAAAGGTTAACACCAGCACCTTGAATCGTGAATTGTGAAAAGGCTTTCACAATTTTGGCCACTACTGTAAGTCCTGCTTTAGCCATGAAAGCCAACTGGATGACTTTGGGCCAGTCACTGTTCCTCAGCCCAACTTACCTTACAGGGTTGTTGTGGTGGGGAAATAGAAGGAAGAAGGTGTGTTGGATATGTTCACCGTCTTGAGTAATTTGCAAAAATAATAAAGGCAGGACAAAAATTTAAAAAAATAAAAAAAATGCCCAGGAGAATGTGTGAAATTAACACTTGTTTTTTTCTCCATGCTGGTTCTAAATCAGTGGTCTCCAACTTTTTGGGTACCAGGGATCGGTTCCATGGATTTTTCTGTGGACCGGAAGGGTGTGTGGTTTCATGTGCTGTGCTGCACTGCATCCCACGGATGGGGCTTTGCTTTCTTGTGTGGCCCGGTTTCTGCCATGCCGTGGCCCGGAGTTGGGGACCCCTGTTTTAAATGATGATTCCATCAAAGCTGTTGACAAAAAAGTGGCATCCCTCATGGCTTCCCCAAACAGAGGATTTATGCCCTTGCCTGCCCTTATAGGAAGCATCTAAAGGCTGCCTTCAAAATCTGTGCCTCTGGGCCATACCATTCACCAGCCAGGTGAGCTACTCAGATCTTCACTGGCTGAGACTTCTTCCCCCCCAATCATTTTAAATATTTGGAGCTTCATAATTTTTGGCTCAATGCAGTATAACAGAGAAGGAAAGGCAAAGCATACCTCTTTCCATTCATGGCATAGGGCCTGGTTAGCTGAGTAGTGGTCTTTCTCCCAGTGTTTCTGCCCGCTTACTACAATTGGGCAGAGTGTTGTGCTCAAGGTCCCTTCTAGTAAAAGTAGTGGGAAGCAATCCCCTACAATTTAGTAATATATTTTGTAAGTTGCCCAGAATCCACTGGAATGGGTGGCTATATTAAATAAAAATGCAATGCAATGCAATACAATACAATGTCTCTTCCAGCTTAAGCTGACTGTACATACTAAGGACTTGGTCATATTTTCAGATGGAAGATGCAGGCCCTTAGTTAGGCAGGATTGGATCTCCCACAAGATCTCCCACAGAAGAGCTCAAACACTGCAAGTCAAAGCTATCACAAATGCCATTAAAGATTCAAAAGAAAAAACAAACCCTTTCTGACACATCAAAGAACTTACTGGAACTAGAGGGTAAACTTAACAGTCCAACAGGTTACTCTGCTATATAAACCTCCAAGAGACTCCCAGAACGTAAGATATTTTACATTCTCCCTTTTCCTGATACAGGAAAGCAGCCCCAAAGGAGGCAAGGTGCTGAGAAGTCACAGATCTGCTTTAGCTTTTGATACGGCAACGAATAATTTATACCCCCACTAGAGCTGACAGATGTGCACTGCATTTATATATATTTGGGAATGTGTGTGGGAACTTCAAGAAAGGGCTTTCCTGCCAGGAGAATGATTGAAGGATCCTCTCAAAGTGCCTTCTCCAAGCTGAGCAGTAGTCCTCAAAGCCTCAGATCAGAATGGCAGCTCAGCTTGACAATAGGGGGGTCTTCTTTCCAGTGCCAGTCAATCAAGTCGGACTGACTTTGTTTTGACAAAGTACAGCGGGGTTTCCCATTCATATGAAGTGCCTGGTTAAGGGGAAATAACTTGCCCCTGTGGGGGAAGATTCTCACCTAACTGTAATTGGTACAAAACCCAAACCCACTGCTTGTTAAAGGTCCAACCAACAGTCTCATTTATCACCTGTGTGGGTTCTGCATTGTTTGCTAATAGGCTTCTGTGTACAATTTGAAGCACTAGTATTGATTTGAAAAGCCCTCCATGGCTGCAGGTGCCCTGCAGTGCTTTCTGCCTCAAGTAAATCCTACCTATTCGGTGCCCTATTCCCAGCTAGGCATGTTCAGGTTTCTCTTCTGCAGGAAATGCAGGTGTTTTTCTGAAAGAGCACTTACTATTTGGATGAACCTTCCACTAAAGATCTGGATAGCATCTTCACTTCTTTGCTCTTTATATATAGTACCTATTTACACACACGGGGACACACACACACAGTTGATTTATTAATTTTAAAGTTATGGATTATTGGATTATTTTTTCCATTTTATGGATTCCATTTTCCACTGCCATGCATCCTTAAGAAATATAATAGGATAAAGCCAGTAGGGGAAAAATGTGGATCATAGCCAGACTACCATCTCCATCAGAGTATTACAAGCCATTCAGATGGGTTATCTGGAATCTGTGTAGTATGAATAAACCACTCTTCTTCTTTGGAGTAGCTCCTATGCCCTGGCTGGTCCATCAAAAAAAACCAACATTGGCTTTTTTTGCATGCATCAGTCTGCTAACTCCTTGTGGAGTAGCCCAAGGTCAAGAGATGAGATATGATATTGGATTTCAGTCTGACCTGGAGGAGAAATCTGGAAAAAAATCAACAGTCTACCAGGTTGCAGTGAACTGCTTTAGGTTAGCTTTTCTTTCACAAGCATTTTCTACTATGTTTCCTAAAGAAAACCTCATTCAGCACATTTTGAGAATGTTATATTGGGAAGGGTCACTTTTTATAAAAGTAGGTGAGATGCCTATCCTACTGTTGTTGACTATGAATAAGTGACCCACTGTGTATAGATGAAGCCTTTCTCCTCTTCTGATTTTCATGGGCATTTCTTGCTCTCCTCAGAGAGGCATCTAGGGAGTTTTCAGTTCTCAATAACACTGTGCACTTCCTGGATCAGCAGGGATCTATTCTGAACCCTATCTTCAAATGGGGACAAATATTAGGAACAGCTATGGCAACAGTGCTTCAAAATGTTGGATGCCATTTGTCATCTGAAGTAACGCTACTTCCTAGGACTCCTCATAGGCCTGGCAGTAGCAGTTGAGTAGTAAATCTGCTATTGGGTCACAGCACAAGACGAGGAATTTTGCTGTAGTGACTGTTCTTATGGTAAGTAAAATGATCATTTTAAGATTTCCCAAAATGAGGTTCCATCAAAGGCCATCAAAACAACTGCTCCAGGCTGGTTTTCAGTTACTTCCATTAAGCTTTCATTGGATAAGCCTGATTTAAAAAAACAGTAATCTTGATGGAAGACACATCATCAAAGTTGTCATCTTCTTGACAACAGTATGAAAGTAATTTGCCATTACTATCTTCTGGGATGTTTCCTTGATTTCCAAGTTTAACTTTTAGCCTTGTTTAGGGTGGTGTGGGTTTTTTGTTTTTTGTTTTTTAGATCAGCTATTGTTGGTGAAATATTGTTGCCTGTTAGAAGAGCCTTCTCTTCCTACTGTTTCATTCCCTCCTTTCCTTCTAATGTTAAGCAGGCCTTCAAAATGCTACCATACTATGTCAAATAACAGGATGATCACATGAAAGGAATGTGTAAAAGGAACGTTGGTTCTTACCTGATACGTGACTTCTCGTTGGCTGGAGACATCAGCCAGAGTGGGTTGAACTCGCCTATCAGCGAATGGACCGAGCCTGTCAGTTTTTTTAGTAGTCCCGCCTCCTGCCAGGAGATCCAGCTTTGCGGTGAAGGACCGGACAGACTCGACGTGTTCGACCAATACAGTAAGGATAGAAAGAAAAAAAGGCCCCGGAAGACAAGACCAGACAGACACACACACCCCGGGCGGGGCTGGCTGATGTCTCCAGCCAACGAGAAGTCACGTATCAGGTAAGAACCAACGTTCCTTCTCCGTATTGGCTGGAGACATCAGCCAGAGTGGGACGTACCAAAGCTATGCGTCCCTTGCTGGGCGGGCTCCAGTCTGGGCTGAAGTGGACGGGGCCACCACCACCCTCTGTAAGACCCTACGGCCAAATGCTGCATCGGCTGAAGCGAACTGGTCTAGACGGTAATGCCGGATGAATGGAGACGGGGATGTCCAAGTGGCTGCCCGACAGATTTCAAGCCAAGGAGCCTGAGTGGCCCAGGCGGCAGAAGTGGCCGCACTCCGTGTTGAATGCGCCGTCACT
>JANHFM010005696.1:390154-405009 GCA_032468115.1 Grayia smithii | reverse complement strand
GGGGGTAAGAATGAAGATTTTGCAGTGTCCTTCCCCTGCCACGCCCACCAAGCCACGCCCACAGAACCGGTAGTAACAAAACTTAGATTTCACCCCTGATGCAAACCCATTAGATTTTGTTTTATTTATGAATAGACTCCTCTGATCAACAAAGCATTCATTCACAAGAATATAGATATAGCACTAAAATTTAATTTATAGGAAATAAAAGTCATGATAGTTGCAATTCTTTATTTTGTTTGAAAATAAAACCCCAACTATGTGGTGCAAAGAGAAAAAAAAATGTGATGGCCTTGAATAGTTAATAAGGAATAACCAAAATTTTATTTGCTTTTACTGAAAAAAAAAATCACTGAAGCTTATCACAAAAATTCAAAAGAGGTGGCCTCCTGAAAAATGGGCACTTTGGGACAGGCAGCCTTGAGGGCAGGGGTCCCCAAACTGTGGCCCATGGGCTGGATACAGCCTTCCGAAGCCATTAATCTGGCCCACACAGGACCACGAGGCTGTCCAGCCCCCATCACCCTGCCCACCTGTCGGCCCCCACCTTTTGGCCAAATGCAGGACTTATCTTTGCAAGCCCCATGGCCTGGAACTGGAAGGTAAGGCCAACATTTTTCGCTGGCAGAGTGCTATTGGAGGCCAAAAACTGGCCTGTTTTTAGACTGCAGAGTGCCACTGAAAGAAAGGGAGGCCAAAAATGGGGCACATGGTCACCCCAGGAGACCAAAAACAGAACCCATTTTTGGGCTACAGAGTGCTACTGGAGGTGGGGGATACCCCTCACCACCACCACCACTTGGCTGCCTGTCCTTCTCCCACTTGGTGCTCAGCAGTTCCGGAGTGATGGCTGGTGAGGCAACACTTGCACCTGCAGAAGGTAAAGTGGGGAAGGAGGCATGTAATGCAGACCACTGGATGTGCCTGCTCCATCCCATGTGGCTGGGACAGGGCAGGTGACTGCACAACACATCCAGCAAGTCTCTCCCCTGTGCCTTTGCCTTTGGCAACTGCTACCGCTGCGGCCGAAGAAAAGGTGAAAAGGGTGTGGGCTGCTGCTGCTTACTCCATCCCATCACTTTTGGCTTGTGATTGGAGAGCAGGTTCCTGCTGGTCATTTCCTTGACCCCCTCGCAAGTCTTGCCCTTGGTCCGCGCATGGAGCACGTTCCCCTCGCAAGTAGAGTTGGTAAAAGCATGCCCATTCCCAGCAGGCAAAAGGCAGCCACCACAAGTGGTGAAAGCTTGACCCCCATCAGCGTTATGGCCAACCAGGCTCAGCCGGGATTGTGTGCCTCACCTAACCCCATCTCTGCTGGGCCTGGCAGCCAGGGTTCCAATGGGGATTTGGCTTTCCCCACTCGTAGTGGCCATTTTTTGCCTGCTGGGCCTGGGTGTGCTTTATCACCTCTACTCAGCCTTTCTAGCTGGCTGCTTTGCCTCCTTTAGCAGGGAGAAGTTGCCAGGGATAGAAACCCTGGATGACACACCTCCTTCACCAGGGCTGCTCGGCAGGGAGAGCTGAGCCTTGCCCTTCCCTGTGAGGCAGCAGCTCCAGAGTGCTTTCAAGGCACTGCTGACTGATGCAGCTCCTTCAGACAGATCCCCCAAGGCTGCAGCCCAGTGGTAGGTTGCCCCCGGTTCAGTCCGGTTCGCACGAATAGGTAGCGGCGATGCTGTGACGTCACCGAACCGGTTCACAGTGTCCCAGACCCGGGCCCACCCACGCACACCAACTTACCTTTTTTTTCAAAAATCGCCAAAATTAGCATTCTGTGCATGCGCAGAGCGCTTTTTCAGCAATTTTTCAAAAATAAAAGTTTCTGCGCATGCGCGGTAGCGCGGTTTGCGCAAATTTCACACGCACGCACACGAAGAGAACCAGTAGCGAAGGTGGGAAAACCCATCCCTGCTACAGCCCTTTGCCTGGACTAAAAGCAGCCTTCTGTCTTTCAGCCTTCCATTCCAAGCTGAGGGTTGCAGCCAAATTCCCTGCTCAGCTGGCATTCCAGGAAGGCACAGCTCAGGGGTAGTGGGGCTTTCCTCCATGCAAGCAGGCAAATTGTCAGGGCACTGCCCAAACCAATGCCTAGGGCTGAAAGGCCCTCTTCCTCCAGCCTTGGGATGGGCACCGCTTCCTACCCCTACTCCCTTCAGGTAATCCCAGCTGGGCACCGTGTGTTGGGACTGGTAGCAGATTGTGTAAGAAGAGCTCCCACTTGAGTTTCCAAGTCCCAGATCTTTTCATTGACCCCAAAGTAGTCATTAATAGGCATCTAATCTAAACCACAATGACCTCATCTGTTATGATATCATCACATAAATGATGTGAATTGTGTATTTTGCATTTATGTGATTAAGGCATAAAAGAACCCTAATGGCACAGTGATTAGAATGCAGTATTACACTAAGTGCCTACAGTTTGATTCTGATGGGGCTTGAGATTGAAGCCTTCCATCCTTCTGAGATCGGTAAAATAAGGACCCAAATTGTTGGAGACAATTGGCAAATAATGCTTCCACATTATAATCCCCACCCCAGAGTGTGTTGTAAAGCACTATTGGATAGTATATAAACCTAAATGCTATTGCTATTCCATTCCTCCTGCAGATTTCAAAATGTCTTCCCTTTCTATTCTACCAATTTAAGCTTTAATTCTGCAGCTCAATACAGCCACTGAGTTCTATCTTTTTTAAAAAAAAACATTATAATTTACCGTTTGAAATTCTGAGAGCAGAGGCATTACATCATGTCTGACTTTTCTACTGATTCCAACAAATGCAGGAATCATTACATGAGATTTTGTACTCACAAATTATCATTGCTGTAATGTTGACAAAGACATTTAGTAGATAATAGCTCTAGTCAGATTTTTTTTTCTGATTGCCTGAGGATTTCAAACTAGATTAGGATACATGAGGCTGTGTCTCTGTTTTCTATTTCATCTGTATTTCACATGTCTTCAAGTGTCCTGGGCTATACTCCTATTCACACAGATGTGAGAACAATTCCCCTTTAGGCTTCCTGCTGTATTTACTGGTTATAGAAAGAAGTAGACAGGATTATCTGCTGTTCCTTATTTCTTGGCCTTGAATGAAGAAGACTAATAATCATGGATATATATTCCATGTGTTTTCCCCTTCCACTTATTTATGATTGAATGAGGATATATAATTGTTAATCATTAGCCATCTTCTAATTATTTTTAATAATTAAAAAAATAAAACCAAATCAATGAGATATGCTACAAAAGATCTGAACTATTAATTGGTGGAGGAAAGGACTGAAAAACAACAACATGAAGTATGATTCCAGTATAAATGGCTTGTTTCACAAGTCTGTAAAATAAATCATTTGAATCCCCTCTCATATGGAAAGCCACATGTGTATTTTTCCAGATGTGCAATACTTTTGAGGGCAAAACATTATTGAACATTGCCAACCATCTTGCTGTTGGGGAATTGTTGTGACAAATTCTGTAGGTATGCATGCACATACAATATACCAGCTTTATCTCTTTTGATTTGTTTGATATACTATGCTGTGATTGAAGATTCCTGCAGTTTTTACATCTGTTGTACTTACAGGGAATCATTAACGTTTAGGTATTCTGCCCTGATCTATAAGAAATTAATTTTTTCTTCCAGTAGCTGAATTGTGTGTAAGTCTGCAAAAATGTCCCTACTGAGTAGATACTACAAGTGTTTAATGATGTGTAAAATATATTCTACTGTGAAATATTAAAAATAAGTTGAAATTAAAGAAAATCTCTCCCGTGATGAAATGGATTAACTGGAGACTTTTATATATCTTGCATACATACACATACACACATATTGTGTGTGTGTGTGTATGTGAGAGAGAGAGAGAGAGAGAGAGACAGAGAGACAGAGACAGAGAGAAGAGAGAGAGAGATGTATTCTTCTAATAATATCTGTATAAACTTATATTATTTATTTTTATGTGTCCTAGAAAAAAAATACTGTGGTAGATGGGGAAATTGGCATGTCTAAATAGCTAACAAATTGCTTGGAAGCTGATATGATTTTTGTTTTCTTTACCTGTCTTCTCTGTCCACTTCTTAGAGCACTTATCTTTACCAGGGTCTTTTCATATGTGATAGATTTCAATTACCTGAATTTCCAGATGGCAGAGCCACATTCATTGGGAATCCTATGAATTATATTTCAGTTCATCTGAAGGACACCAATGTGGGGGAAAGTGAGTTCTGTTGGCTATTGGGTGTTCAGATGCTTAATTGTTACACAAATGATTTAGTAATTAAAAGCAACAATATGTCTGATGAAAAGTGAATTAATAGGCAAATTGTTTTGGGGACGATTTCTTTGTGGTGTCAATTAGATGTTGATGAGGTTGGCTATGGCTTTAAAAAAATGCAAATGCAAATGAGATAAGGGTTTTTCCAATGAAACAAGGAGCTCTCAATCTATATTAAAATTTGTCTTCAGTGAGCATATCAGCTTCAAAATTCAATGAGATGTATTAACCACTATTCTATAAGTACTGGTAGTCCTCACTTAATGAACCATCAAAAGCCGTTTAGAAACCAGTTCTGGAGTTCTGCCAGCTGCACACATGACTACATTTAGGGTGCTTGGCAACTGGCCTACCTTTATGGCTGACTGCAGCATTTCATGGTCAGATGCCTGCTATTTGCAGTTCCTGGTCTTACTGGCCAGTTTCTGGCAAAAAATGCCCATAGAAATATATAGATCTGCAATAGCAGTGAATATCTCCTTTGCATTTGTAAGTCAAGGATTATTTATAACAAGTCTGAAGTACAATACATTTGCCCCTTTGTGCATTCCTCACTTCCAGCACAGATTACCTAAGGATCTCCACCATATTGCTTTTTTTATGAAATAAGCAGAGGAGTGTATCCTAATCTGGGACAGCTGCTTTCCGTATCCTCCTGTCTAAGGAGATTGCATGCTTTGGTTAGTGTACATTAATCCTAGGGAGAGCAAGCACAAGCAGCTCATTCAAAGTGACAGATCCATTTAATATGATTCACCAAGTTTTATCCATTCATGGTTTCCCAGCACATCACATTCCTGCTCCTGTGCTACTTGGGTAAATTGAAATTGTCACTGGGAGAGACAGGCTGCAAGACTCTCCTGCCTTTGGATCATTACTCAAAGCCAGGGTAGACAAGCCACCACACACACCTTAGCAGAATCGTAATAATTATCTAAATGAAGCATAAAGCTCCCATCTGTTACCTAGATCACTCATGTCAGCTGGGTTATTTCTGGTGTAAAGGTTTACCATTCTTCCTATCACTTAGGTCAGAAGAGGAAACTGCAGAATTCCTACCTGGCTGCAGATATCCTAAACGAATATGTCTTGCAAAAGAATGCTGGCACCAAGTGGCTGCAACATCTAGAGGAATCCCAGAGAGTGTGCAAAATGGCACAGACTCAATGCATTATTTTTCGGTAGGACAACAGGTGAAAACTTCTCCATTATTCATTTGTAATATAAGAGCCGTGGTGGCACAGTGTTTAGACTGTAGTAAATAAAGATGTATAAAACTATAACTATATTAAGGGATAAAAATGTAAATAAGCTAATGTAAGAAGAAATTTAGTTTAAGTTTTTTGGTTATACTATTATAATTACTGGTATTATATTATTATCATTATTAGTTTGTATGCTAAGATTTACTATTAATTTTTCTTTGGTTTTGCACTATTTGTAAATGTTATCCTGATAAGGCACTGTTAAAAAAAGAAGAAGTATGTAGTGCTGCAGGGCTAACTCACTGCTCACTCCAGGAGTTCGATTCTGAGAGGGTCAAAGTTGATTCAGCCTTCCATCTTTCTGAGGTCAGTAAAATGAGGACCCAGATTGTTAGGAGAAATATGCTGACTCTGTAAACCGCTTGAAGAGGGCTGTAAAGCACTCTGAAGCAGTATATAAGTCTAAGTACTACTGCTAAGTGCTATTGTATTAATTGATTTCTTGCATTATTCAACCAAACACCAGTGTTGTCTTACCTCTACAGGAACCAAGTACCAATATCCAAAACACTAATGTTCTCAGATATACAAAGAACCCATGTAAGACATAAGATGTACTTTGCAAACAATGCATCATCAGGCTTTACACAGTAGGATTCCTTCTGAACAGAAGCTGGCAAGATGAAATGGCTGTGGAGAAGAGCTACATGTGACAAGACAGAAGGGGTATGCCTGCAAAAGCAGATACTGTACTAGCTAATTGGAGTAGAGGCATTGTCTGCAAAAGAAGGAAGCATTGCAGACAGTTTGAATAGCACTGGCTGTGGTTCAAAACCAGAACTTTTGACATGGAGTAAGAAGAGAAAGTAAGGTCTTCTTGTTTGGGCAATATGGATTCATATTCTCAGTTAGTCGGAAATTTCATGTCAGAACAAGCAGGACCTGCAGATGAGTACAAAGAAAGCTTGCATGACCTGAGTGGAAGAAATGACATGATACAGAGCAGCATTAAAAACATCTAAAACAGATTTCTGTTTCTGTTTTTCAGATGTAAGAGTATAAAGGTCTCTTTGAAATGTTATTGGCACACTTCTTCAAGGAATGCTTCGTGATTTCAACAAGCAGCCTTGGCAAACCTCTTTGGAGATTTCACAGTACGAACACCATCTCTGAAAATGCTCTTCTGCAAAGGTCAGGTTGTACATGAAGTTAATCATACAGTTTTTTTATGCTAAGTATAGAATTTTTCTTTCACAAACAGCCAGTGCAAGAAGGAGAAATGATTTGATTCAGGACTCTGCCATGGGTTAGAATGGAAGGGTTTTATACCCTCCATTCTATTGGAATTCTATTTAACATCAGGGTACCCATCTGCTATTAGAAGTCATGGGGGGAAGGACTCTTGAGTTCAGCTGGAATTGTTTTATCCTGTGTATTATAGAGGAATGTGGCAGGGGAAAAAAGTACCATCTCATAATAATATCTTTGTATTTTCAAGTCACTCTTGACTTCTGGTGAGTATCTGAACAAGTCCCTGAAGTTTTATTGGCAACATTTTAAGAAGTGCTTTGTTGTGGCCTTCTCCTTAAGTCACCCAGTGGACTTTGTGCCTAAGGCAAAATGAGAACTTAGTCTTCCAGTTTTTAGTTTGGTGCTTTTAACCTGTAGAAAGTTAGCACCTACACTCCTCCTAGAAGAATGAAATATTTTTAGAAATATGAAAAAAGGCAGGATAAAACATTATCCCTGAAAGAGAAATAAAACTTTTAAGAGAGAGAGAAAGTCAGAGCCCCAACAGATATTTTGTGTCCATTGAGAAAGATTGGGCCAGCCTATCTACAAAACAAAAGACCTTCAGCTCCAGGGTGAAAGGATTAAGACATGACCCTTCGGGACATAATAGAATTAACCCACTATCATCTAGCAGCAGAGCTCACTACATTGAACAATCTCCTAAGGACATTGCATTACCCAGCAACTTCAAACAAACTTAATTCATACAAACATGAACCCTATATGGGAGTCTGACGACAGCCAATAGAATACATGTTCTTGCACAGTAACAGGAAGATCTAGTTCAAAGCCCAAGAGAATGGGGGGAGGGAACAGTGGGAAGAATGCAGGAGAAGAGAAGTGGGAGAAACAAAACCTAATTCGAGGAACCAACGAATATCACATTCCATCCCTATGACCGGTAGCTGGGGAGAGAACACATGACACCTGTAACTGACAGGGATTGGACTAAAGCCGTTGGGAGGGAGAAAGGGATGCTTTTAATATATGCTGTTCGTGCCTTTATGCCAGTCTTGGAATGCTTCTACTGCTTTTCATCATCTGTCTTTAGTAAAAGTTTATTACTCTTTAAACTGGCGTTTGGAGTATTCCTTTCCTAGAGATGGAGTGAAGCAGGACCTGACAAATATATTTTGAATGGCAAAATAGAAGGTGGAGGAGGACAGTAAAAAAATAAGCAAGGGAATTGGGGAAAATGGTTATCAATTTTTCTGTAAACATGTCTTTATTAGGGAGCTGGCTTTTGGGACTATCATCAACCACCTTTTTCATTGAGAGAAGAGAAAGAGAAGTGGATTTTTATCCTTATCAAGTAAACATGAAACTGGTGCTGGTGAAATGGTAGGAGATTCACAGGAATGGAAGAAAGTGATAAACCTAATCATTTGCATATACAGCTTTCTTCTCTGGGGCACTTTTATTTGCAAATAGAAAGTTATTCTTCTGACAGTATTGGGCTATCACGTGGTGGCTCCAGCTGCTTCATAGTGCTCCAGATTGTAGCCTGTGGTTTTGCAGACTACAAACTAGAGAATCTTAAGGTGGATTTTTAATGTGCCATGAGCTTGTTTTCCTCTGTCTCACTGTCCTTGAAAGGTTTATTTTCAAATGAAAGAACTTTCACATCTGATTGTTGTTTGCCTTCTAGCCTAAATGAACAAGAACACAGATTTTGATTAGCGCTGCTTAATTGGTCCAGTTTCCCTTTCTGGGTAATTTGCTTGTGACATAGATATATTAACTTTATGCCTCTAAAAATGGAAACCTGCATAAAAATGTCAGCAGTTCTTCATTTCTAATGGCTATTTACATTAAAAGTTGTTCTACTTTAAAGAGACACTTAAGCAATTGAGGATTGTGCAGACAGCATGCAAGAAAAACTTGGAATGCTGTCTGATATTCAGCATACCATCTAATGGCCAATCTGATAGTTTGGTGGTGTCTGACCTAGCAATAAAATGCAGTTTCCAAGAAAAAAAAGTAATAGCTTTTGCACTTTTTCCCAGATGCTATATGACAACCTATCTGCCGATAGGTTGGGCTACAGCATCCCAACCTAGTGCAACAATGGCATTGTTGATTAGAGGAATGGAATATGGTAACTTGATGTATTTATAAGGTCTCAGGTTGGAGAAGGATGATAAAAGGAGAAAGAACTGCACATATTGCTTTACATGCAGCCCTCAATATTCAAATAAATAGGTACAAAAGTTATGTTTGTTTGTTTGTTTATTAGTTGCCCATCTTTGTACAAGATAACTTTTAGTTCTCTATCCATTCATTCACTATTCAATATTTCTCATCCTAAAAGCAGTCGTCATGGCAAAGAATGTATAGTATGCTTTCTCATGAGTTTTTAAATGTATTTTTTTAAAAAAATGTTAAGTTCTTTATATAATGTTTGTTATTGCCCTATGTCCCCCATTTATTTTTTCCACACATTTTTTAACAAAAACTTCTTAAAGAGATAGTGCGGTGCAAACATTTCTTCAGTGAAGATTAATCCTTCCTCCACAAAAGGTCTATCACATACGTTTGCCAATATGGTGAGTCATACTGGGAAGCTGGATTAGTACAATGTTTTGTCTCACAGGGACAATAGCTGTGAAGAAGAGAGATCACCTATACTAGAAGGGAAAATGTGGCAAATCTAGATAAGACTAACCAGGAGAAATAGGAAAGTCTAATCAAAGTCACTTATTTTAAAAACAAAAATGGCACCCCCCAAAAAAAGGGGATGAGGTTGGTATATCATTTGTACTTCTGTCTGCAAGAGAGTTGCTGATTATCTACTGATGTTTGCTATCTATATAGGTATTTGATAATACTGTACAGATAATATTATCATTTACTGTTGTGCTGTAAGAACCCATTTAGGGGTAATAAATATGTGGTGCAGCCAAGTTCCTTCCACTCAGCCAGTTCCATCCCAGTTTTGTAAGACTTATAAAATGTGAAGGAAGTCTTTTGTTGATGTAGTTGTACCATCCCTGACCCACTCTTAGTAATTGAAGTTAGTTATTAATACAATTATAAAACATCACAGAGATGGACAGAAAATAATTTTAAAAATACTACTGTTTCAGAAATGCTTATAAATATAGCTACATCTATCATTTATGCTGACTTTAAAGATCACATTTTCCATTAAAACACCTTCTCCCCCACCCCATCTAAGTTAAATGTCTAATTTTCTTTAATGGTGGTTCTTGTTTTGAATGTAGCCCGTTTCCAGCCCTTCCTGTCAGATAATCTCAGATACACAAATAATATTCCAGGCAACTTTGGGGAGGGTTGAGGTCAGAGAGCATGGGGTGAAACATATGTCTGAACACTAACTCTTTCTGCACTTGTATGGTGACATTGCCTCCAAAAAAAGAATGGAGTCTAGAAATATCTAGGCAACCAAGTGTTTGCTGCCAAGGAATCCATTTAGACAAGTTTGAGTTAGAAATATTGAGTAAGATATTTCTCTTCTGCAACAAGACTGTAGCTATTTGTATTTTACGATCTCTGATCTCAAGCTGCTTCTGATGTGGATTTTCCCTATGTGACTTCAGTGATTGTGTATTTTAGCTAACAGACCAATACCATCTAATTGTCTCCTTTACTTGTGTATTTTTGAGAGGCTGTCTGTGATTTTTTTTTTTTGTAGGTCTCTATTTTTATCTCTAGCACCATGGATTGTTTTGCATGTTAATTCTTAACTTCTACCTTTTTCCGTTTTGTGACAACTGCTGGGTTGTCAGTAGTTACAGTGCTTTGCTCAGTGTGTGTGTTGCCCTCCTTCCTCACTAAATTGCCCTGGGTGCTGCACTCAGAAAAGACTTGCTGAGGTTTTGGGCAGGGCTACAGTGGCTGTGAATATAGGTTTGAACCCAGAACTCCCTGCATGGCTTGATCAATCGGGAAACAAGGCAGGGTTTGCCTAGCTGGAAAACACAGCTTTCTGAGGGAATGCCAAAAAGAATCTTCCTTGGCTGATCAGCCCAGCTGGAAAGAAAATAATATGGGGAAGAGGAAAAGGAGGGATACCTGCCCACCCCATTTCGCAGCAGCCACTCATATTTACACCAATAGTAGACAAGTCAGTTAGATGGCAATTACTAACTGGGCCAAGCATCAGTGCCAAGTATGTTTTTCAAAACACAGGCTAATTTTTCAAAATCAAGTCATCTGGCCATTTAAGCAGATGGATATCAGCATTTATAAAAAAAACATAAACGTAAAGGTTCCCCTCACACATATGTGTTAGTTGTTCCTGACTCTAGGGGGCGGTGCTCATCACTGTTTCAAAGCCAAAGAGCCAGTGCTGCCCAAAAATGTCTCTGTGGTCATGTGACTGGCATGACTAAATGCCAAAGACACATGGAACGCTACTCTTTTCCCATCAAAGGTGGTCCCTATTTTTCTATTTGCTTTTTTTTATGTGCTTTCGAACTGCTAGGTTGGCAGAAGCTGGGACAAGTAATGGGAGCTCACCCTGTTATGCAGGACTAGGGATTCGAACTGATGAACTGCCAACCTTTTGATCAACAAGCTCAGTGTCTTAGCCACTGAACCACCACGTCCTGACCACTGAGCATTTAAGATGTACGATGTTCCAAGTAGCACAGTTTTTTGCAGTTCTGTTGGTGTTATTGCAGGAAGCTGCAATTTGTTGATGTATCTTATAAAATTCTTGGACATGGTACCAAATGTCCCAATGACAATGGGTATCACTGTTACATGTTTCATCCATAATCACATAGTCTCGATGGCCAGGTCACAATATTTCGTGATTTTTTCTAGTTATTTTTCTTCAACTCTGACATCTCCTGGTACCACAATAAATTGTACATTTCAGCTTTCAACAACTGTGATATCTGGCATGCTGTGTTCAAAATGACAATCCGTCTGTATTCGAAAGTCCCACAAGATCTTCACCTTCTCATTTTCTATAACATTTTCCACTTTATGTTCCCATGACTTTTTGAATATATATATATATATATTTATTTTTATGATGATGATGATGATGATGATGATGATGATGATGCTATTTTGTTAAACAGGAGGCCAGGTTCAAGCTATATATTCTCAGTAGATTCTCATCCAATGGAGTGTTGCCTCCTGCAGTTTTGCCATCCAGAGGATGCTTTGAAAGATGCTTTTATTGTTCAAATGATACTTCTGATTTTGCTTTAGGGATGATCGTTCTCCAGCAGGATGGAGATTTGCATAAGGATTTCTGCTTTGAACCTTTTACTCTAAAAAAGCTACAAGTTGGCAAAAGGAATTTGATATTTTAAAGAAGAAACAGTTATGATTAAACATGCCATTTAAAAGTATTGCCATCTCTCAGAAAGTGTGCCACATCCTATAACAGCCAGAACGATGATCCTGCAATGTCTAAAATGTTTCAGAGAATCACACAGTATTAAATCAGATGGGCAAAAATGTCCATTTCCCTGTACAAGCATAAATCATTTGTTTGCTTCAGCTGTCCTGCATCTATCTGTGATTGGAAAGCTTGGTCCCCACCCCTCCTGTCAATACCACTTCAATCTGTGATATTCCCTGAGCCAGAAAATGCACTTCTCACTTCAAGAAGCAAATCCACAGACATCAGCAGCAAAATCCATATTTGTGGGCTCAGACAGATGTCTTCTACAGAGACACACAGTTAATCCTCCTCACTTCTTAGAAGAGCCATAACTAATTTTACAGGGAGGAGGATTTCATAGCTTTGCCATAAGAGAAACCCAAATGGACATTAAGACAGTCTACTTTACCTGACTTCTATGACTGCTATAAAGCTGTACATGACATAGGGCCAGGTTACTTGGGAGACCATCAGTCTCCCATTGTGTCTGCCCTACCAGTTCAATCTGGCAGGGCTCACATGCTCCAAGTTCCATCAATTAAACAATGCCACATATCAAGGTCCCAAAGGTTCATCTTCTCTGTAACAGTACCTGGCCTCCAGAATGATGTTCCCCTGATATTTGAATGGCTCCTATCCTGGTATTTAAAAGGTCCTTAAAGATTAGGCTCTTCACCCAAAATGATGAATGTTACCTGTATTCAAACTCAAGGTTTTTAATTTTACATATTGAAAATCTCAGGGCTCAAAAGTTTCAAGGAATATAGTCCCATTCATACTAATAGCAAGGATAAAAATATCACTTTGGGAAGGAGTTGCTAGATCATCTGAGATTCCCCTTTGCTTGATGTCATAATAAGCAACTGATGAAATGTTAAGTTGAGTAGTCGGAAATGTAAAGTTGCGGTGGAATTACCTTAAAGTATTTGTTGAAAACCTGTTACCTAATTGGTGAACTGTCCATCTTTGTCTTATTATTACTTTATTTAAGATCTTAGTTTGCTAATAAAGTGTTATCCTCTATCTCGGGGGTGACAAACTCAATTTCATTGAGGGACACATCAGTTGTGCTTCATATTGGGGGGCCTGGGGTGGGCGTATCTGGGGTGGACATGAATAGCTAGACATCACTTATGTCAGGGGTGCCTGTGGTGGCCCAAGTGCTCTGCCAGTGAAAATGGGCTCTCAAGTTCTGTTTTTGGTTGCAGCAGCCTCCTGCACCCTCTACCAGTGAAAAGAGAGCTTGGGAAGGCCACGTCTGGCCCTCCTGAGCTCTGTTTTCCCTGGCAAAGGGTGCAGAAGGCCATCTCAGCAAAAAACAGAGCTCGAGAGCCCATTTTCACTGGCAGAGGCACTGCCGGCCAGTGGAAAGGAAACTGTTAATTTATATATATTTATGCAAATTTTATAATAAAATGCTTATGTAAATTCTATGCAAGCAAGATTAAATAACAGCCGATCAAAATGAAGGCAATTAAAAATATTTGTACCTCAGCCAGATTTTCTGAAATCAGTGGTTTTCCTTCAATGAAATTTCTCCTGTTCCAAAGTGTGCTTTCCTTTAGCTAATTACTATTATCTATCAACCATCACTATAACCAATAATTATATTGAAAGTAAATACAGTGTACATTAACATTAAAAGTAATCCTTAAAATTCTACATCTAATTACTATAAAAACTATACTATTATGCTGAAAATATGAGGAAAATGGTTGAGGATTTCATTTCTTTAATATTAAAAAAAACCCCAAAAGATTCACATTTGATGCTTAATCAAGGAATCTAAATTTGGTTTTTAAAAATCTGAGGTTATTCCTACAAATTATTATTATTATTTATTTATTTATTGCATTTATATGGCAATATACAACAATAAGATTGATTTTTTCAGTCAACTAAAATTAAGCCAATTGTTCTAATGAAAGTAAACAAAATTTACACTTAGGCAAGAAAAAGCAAATGTACAAGTAGAGATTAGATGAAACTTAGCCCAATAGCAGTAACTGCAAGAGGGATCTTGGCATCCTAATGCACACTTAAGTATGAGCCAGCAGTGTGCTGCAGCCACCAAAAAAGCTAATAAAATGCTAGGCTGCATTAACAGAGATATAGAACCAAGATAATGAGAAGTGTTATTACCGTTTTATAAGGACTTGATAAGACCACAGTGGGAATACTGCATCCATTTTTGGTTACCACAATGTAAAAAAGATGTTGAGACTCTGGAAAGAATGCAGAGAAGAGCAACAAAGATGATTGGGGGGTTGGAGGCTAAACATATAAAGAATGGTTGGAAGAATTAGGTATGACTAGTCTAATGAAAAGAAGAACTAGGTGACATGATAGCAGTGTTCCAATATTGAGGGGTTGCTACAAAGAAGAGGGGGTCAACTTATTTTCCAAAGCATGAGAAGGCAAGACAAGAAGCAATGGTTGGAAACTAACCAAGGAGAAAAGCAACCTAAAAATAAGGAGAAACTTCCTGAACAGTTAGAACAATTAATCAGTGGAACAACTTGCCTCCAGAAGTTGTGGGTGCTCCATCACTGGAAGCTTTTAAAGAGATTGTTTGAAATGGTATAATGTCTCCTGCTTGAACAGGGGATTGAACTAGAAGACTCCAAGTTCCCTCATCAAACTAGTAACTGTCTGCATTATTATTAATCTCTCACTGTTCCTATCACCCATCTCCTCCCACCTATGACTGTATGA
>JANHFM010005696.1:330457-341705 GCA_032468115.1 Grayia smithii | reverse complement strand
AAAAATAGGGACCACCTTTGGTGGGAAGGTAACAGTGTTCTGTGCACCTTTGGCATTTAGTCATGCCGGCCACATGACCATGGAGACATCTTCGGACAGTGCTGGCTCTTTGGCTTTAAAACAGAGATGAGCACCACCCCCTAGAGTTGGGAACGACTAGCACATATGTGCGAGGGGAAACTTTACCTTTTAACTTTGAGAAGTAGGTTTGGGTTGATGAAAGAATGTAAGATGAAATATATATTTTTTAAAACAATGGCTATCTTAATAATGTAAACAGGTCAGAATTAGTTAGAAATGTGTTTGGAGTTAAAATAAAATTATTTACATAAATTATCAGCTAATAGGTACAGCTTTAGAAGAGCTAATTTAAGGATTACACACAAAAGTCCACCACAGAGAAAATAGTTTTGTTTACTACACATTCTTTGTATGGAAAGATGATATCTGAATCTCTACATCTTATATAATTTTAAAATTATTAAAATTATATGATTTTAATGTACATTTTAAAATAGTTGCCTGCCTCCACTTTTTGAGAATTTCCCTAACATGAATATTTCCTCTTATGGAGTTTCTCCCTTCCAGGTGGCTGCTGGGACTGAATTCGTCCCAATATCCAAATGTCCCCAAGTGGCCCCCAAAGAAGGATCCCACCATAACCAGAACTGGGTGGTGAACTTGTTTCTTGAATGAGAGTTTGCACTCTCATTCAAAAGGAATCAATCAAGGTCAACCAATCAAGGTTTTTCTTTTATGAAGAGGAATTCTGTCTACTCATGTCAGGATCTATAGAAAGTCTATTCACATTTAGCCAAAAACAGAGGTAAGATATATGGCCGTAAGCATTCTTGAACTGGAAATAAGTCTAGCTTTCACAGTCCACTAACCACAACACCTCCATGTTTTTTTTCAGTCTGTGCTTAGAGTTAATCTGAATTCTGGAAACTGAAAGCAATAACATTATTGGCAGATGATAGATAGATAGATAGATAGATAGATAGATAGATAGATAGATATCCCATTAGCACTGAAAGTAAACTATTTTAGAAACTGGGTCAGCTAATGAATCAGATGAACTATAGGGATATATGGTGTGTTTTTTAAATCATTTGAAAACTGTCCTGTGGAGCATGTGAATTGAAAGCATGGCACTACCAGCCTAGTGCACAATGTATAACAAAATAAATTTCTGCACTACAAGAAGTAGGTCCCTTTTTTCTTTCTTTTTAAGAGGAACCAAATCCATATTGATTTATAAAGGTTTTTAAAGAGATGATTAATTATTATTTAATTTAGATTTTAAGAGCAATAATAATAATAAGTAAAAATATCTATTGTTACTATTGTACCTTATTAAGCTGCCTACCCTTGCCAAAGGTATAGGTAGGGCATATAAACATAACTGAACAAATACATACTCAGTTTATATAATTAACTGGGCTAGCCATAGAAATGAATAAGAGAAGCTTGGATTTATAAAAGAGAGCTTTCATTTATCACAAGTCCACATTTAAATAGAGGGTTAAAGGTAATATATGGATTTCCATTTTGGGGATAATTTATAACTATTTTATTCCTTTTTCTTTTTGCTAGAACATTATGATCTGCAAAATGCAATATACTGCCATAGACTGCATGGATAAAGTGAAGCATGAAGGAAACTGAATATTTTCAGGTTCTTTTGAGCTGAAAAGTTCTGTATTTCTCTCTGTACGTTGTTGGTTCCAGTATTAAATTTATTTTATTACCGTGTTTCCCCAAAAATAAGACATCCCCTGATAATAAACCCAATTGGGCGTTTGAGCCCATGCACTAAAATAATCCCCCCCCCCAAAAAAATAAACCCTCCCTGAAAACAAGCCCTCACAGAAAATATTTAAATGCATGCGCAGACGGTCCCCACCATTTCCTCTGGTTAGGTTTAGGGAGACAGAGCTGGAAATCAGGAAAGATGGCTAGAGGAGTCCCGTCTTGCTCTACGTGCCCCAAAATAATAAGACCTCCCCAAAAATAAGGCCAAATTCTTATTTCGGAGTTCAAAAAAATATAAGGCAGGGTCTTATTTTTGGGGAAACATGGTAGTAGTAGATTTTTCAACTATTTAATCCAAATCTGCCTTGCTTTATTTTAAATTGCTTATTCTCTGAAAGAATTAAGAACATGGTATGACATATCTTCTTGAAATGTTCAGCCTGTAATCCTGTTCTGAGAACTACTGCTTATCAATCAGCCTGACGTCTGGGTCATAGATATTTTACTCCTTAAATTGGATATCAACCTAAAAATCTAGCAGTACCCCATGATCCAAATTTTGCCTCTGAAAAGACAAAGTATCTCAACAGATGTTTCCAAAATTCCAAATTTTCTAAATATTTTTAAAATCGCACTTCTTCAGATTTCACCCTGAATTCTTGAATTACTTGAATCCTGACCAGGAAACATATTCCCATGTATATACGTACACACAAAACAGAATGAGACATGCACACTACACTCCAGAGCTTGCTGCTGATGTTACAAAAGAGTCAGACTCCATGGATGCAGTGTAATTGTCTGCAGTGTAGATTGTGATAGGTTCCAGCAAACATGGAAACCTTTGTGACTATAGGAAGGCTTCCCACAGCAAATAAACATGCTGTGCCTTTGGGGATATGAATTGCTTTCCTTCTCCTACTCTTATTTTAATTTAAATGTCTTGGTTTTGTAAGGACTATTGTGTACATATTATTGTCTACATAGTAATGTGTATGTAATGATCACTTACCACTCCCTTTGTATTTTTTTTTAATGCAAATGGTAAAAAGATTGCACTTTCTCAGCTTGGGTTGAAGAAAACTTCTCATATTATCCTGTTAGAACAGCAGTAGATGTTCTAGTTGTGTTTAATAAAGTATAACAGTCATTGCTCTACTCTGTATTGATTTGTAAGAAGACAGAGCGGTTTTTGCTGAAGGGAAAAGAAGTGGTATTTTGAAGCAATATAACAAACTTCCTATACAGATGTTGATGTTTGCTATAGTTGTGGTATTTATAGTTGTCTACATAAAAGTCATGATTTCGCTTGGGTAGAAATACTGTTAAGATATAATCATTTTATGGAGAAATTGTCATTCCTGGAAGCTACATCAAGGAGCAGGGCCAATGTAAGTTCCTAAAAAAGAAGCAAAATGTCTTACAGAGCAATATTATGTTTTGTTTTGGAGATCTGATATCAGAGCCTCTAATGATTCTGAGGCTCTTTTGGACCCAATGGAAGAGGGAAGAAAGTATCTCCTAGCTAGTTTGTTTTATTTTGTGCTTTCCTTGCAACAATAGGAAAATGTAATCCATGCCAGCTCCAAGGCTGGTGTAACTCAGTAATTGCTTGGAGACATGTTTTGGGGGTAAGAAGGGCTCTAGATTGGAAGTGTTTCCAATGTATTCCAGGAATTTTTGCGTTTTCTCTTTTTCCAGTGCTGAAATGTTTATACTGGGAAAGAATTACAGTGAAAAATATCATGATTTTTCAGAAAGTATGTCTGCCACATACAGAATGTTCTTTGTCAGCTGCATCCTCAGTTAAATTATAAAGATAACCAAGAACTTCCAGGAAAAAAAGTTGAACTGCAGTAATGAACAAACTCAACTGAAGCTGGACATTTCTTTCAATTCTACTTTATTAGTCTTCTGTAAATCTATTTGTATCTATCTCTGTTCACCTTGATGCTGCTGTCCTTCAGAACTGTACAATTAATTTCTGAGTCATAACATCTGAAGATACAAAGAACCATTTAGAGAAGCTTACGCAGGCACATAAAAGATATTGAAAATCCAGCCAAGTAAAATATTTTGGTGTTTTTGCCAATAATTAAATCACCCAGCAGCATTCTCTAATTCAATGCACTGGATAGATATCAGATGGGTTTTCAACTTCCAAGTTAAAAATTGTCTTAAAATATAGGAAAAAGAATGTGAAATAATTTGACTAAACAAATAGAAAAAATAAAAGATAGTTCCTTTAGAAATTGTTTAATGCCTTTCATACTGGCAAAAGTGATTTAAAAATAGGAAAGAAGGGAGGGAGGGAGAAGAAAGCAGAAAGGCAGGCAGGCGAGAAGGAAGGAAAGAAGGAAATTATTTTTCATTATGTAATAAAGCAATAATGGCCATACAGTATACAAATATATAGGATAAACATCCTCATTTGTGCTTTTGTACATGCGAATATTTCTGCTCAAAAAGAATAATCAAAAACCTTTTCAAGTGAAGGGAGAAATTCTTTCACATAGTTGAAAGGTGTAGATAGCATAAATGATTTAATAATACTGGGCATGATCTACTGAAAACTAGGTAATTAATGAAATATTAATACTTAATTGTGATGAGACACTAGTCTGATTATTAGTAATAGAATAGAACCTAAAAGCCATCATTTCTGAAATTTCAGTTTCAAATTTTCACAGTAACCTTATCTCATTAACACTCGCTAATGTTATGTTCTACCTTTCCTCCCTACCCCTCCTATCTTTTACAAGTTTTAGGATTCTTTTGCATAGTGCTACCAATGATTCAACCTCCAAATTAAATAGCTCTATTTTATCCACAGGTTTCTATCCAATTTCTTTCTTTTTTAAAAAAGGTTTTTGAATAAGTTCATAGAAGGTGAAATAAGTGCTGAATGAGCCATTTAGAAAAGATAAGAGGATATCAGTATGGAAAAAGTTCTACAGCTGAGAATCTCCTAATTAACTCTGTGGAATATATCCTAATGAGTACACGTATGGATATCCAACTGAACAGAACATTTCTGATAATCTTTTCTTAATGTAGTTAATATCACAAGTCTAACAGGAAATCTGTGCATGTGTGCGTACACACACACACACACACACACACACGGAATTATGACAGATACTCCATAGTCTTGTGATCTCATTTTGCTGCCATTTGGAAACCAGCTCTCCTTTACTGTTATTTGCAGCATTGCATAGCCATGTGAATGCAAGTTGTGATGTTTGTGTCCAATGTTTTCTTCTGGTTTCTGACAAAAAATGCCCATTGGAGAAAATCAATTTCTTTAATGATTACAGGATTTTCTTAAAGACCACTACATTAACTTAATAACCATCATAAAATGGTTGCATACAGCCTTAATTCTGACCTCAATTATGCTCATATGTGGAGGATTATGTGTATAGACACACACATTCCCCCCCCCTCTCTCTCTCACACACACACACACACGTCAATCAGACATTTTAGTATCACCATATCGTCCTTATTCAAACATCATATTGAACCCAAAGCTGACACCAGTAACCTTCCATATACTTTGGATCAATCAACCTAAAATTACTGGAATTATAATTCATAGGAGGTAAACTGTATATTATTATTGTAAAATACAATTGGGTCTGTGGGTCTGCTGTTTGATGTTTAGCATTGTTTTTCAGGTTTAAACTATGGCTAAAATTAACTTTGTTTTGTGCAAACAAGCCAACTTAATTAACCATAATCTGGTGGACATAAATAAGACTTGTTAACTTTCAATTATATGTCAAACTATGGTAAACCTGAAAAGATCCCAAACATTTTCTCCAGTGAAATTGTAGGCAGATTTTACTTACTCTCCAAGTTCTTATTTTTTCTTGAATGTGGTCATCTACATTTTTTAATTTACATCTATGTTTTTAAAAAGGTATATTTAATTAATATATATTATATATATATATATATATACACACACACACACACTTTTATTGAACATTGTAGATATTATGGGCTTTGTGGGATGAGAAACATGAGAATGCATTTGAACATGTTTACTCAGCTTAGACTCAATGAGTAATCAGCTACAAAGTCTTCTGTCAAAAACAAATGTTCCAGTAAGAATTTCAGCAATAGAATAACAATAAATATTTTTCATTATTTCTTAATTTTATATTGTCATTTAGTGTTAAAATGTATGGTTACTGACTGATTCTGATTACATCAGCCACACCAAAACTCAGGATAACAAAATCATAATGAAATGCCTTCTTTCAATCATCTTATTCTGGTTTACTGAGAAATAATTCAAGCTATTCATCTGATCAATGTATTTTTCTTTTCTGATTTTGCTCATGATTACTCCTACTTTGCTGGGCTTGGAGATTTGTTATAATGTGCACTAGCTCCCAGCAACTAATTATTTAAGGTCACCCATCACTAAGATTCCATAGAACAAGCTGACATCTTGTAATTAATTGTAATGTTTGGCTGAAGAATGAAGCCAGAATTACTGTTAAATAAATTCAGGGACTTCATCCAGAACATTCCACAAATTTCCTTTTTTTATTCATGAACATATTCCACATTCTACATCAAAATAATTAATGATAAACCATTTTCATTATACAACAAGAAGCTTTTCTGAAACTTAGAAGGACTGATTTTGAAATGATAGCTCTTTCCACAGATGATAAAGGAAATAGAGAGAAAGAAACAGCTCTTGTTCCCAGAACTAATCAAGACAGTTAATAATAACCTAAAAGGACTTAGTATATGGTCAATAGAATTGGAAAATGAATTTGTAAACCAATGAAGAGTGGGACTCCATAATAAAAAGCTAAATATGTTAAGGTTCTTTTGAAATGGGAATTGTTTAGCCTGAACAACTCTGTAATGAGAACTCTTGGACGATTGAGTCAAAGTCTACAATTGGAATTCAATCCTGTGCTTATTTGTGGAAAAACATTGAAGCTCTTCAAGTTCCATGCATAAATATTCTTATCTGTGGCCAAACTGGCTATCTGAAAAGAGAAAGGCTACAGCAATAAAAATGTTAAATACAGAGAAGACTAATGAGGACAATTGTGATGAGAAAGGAATTCTCATGGCAATTGTATAATTTCCAAAAAGGAAAAAGACAAAAAAAATATAAGAAAAAAAAGGGGGAGGGGGAGATAGAAAGAGAGACATACAGAAAAAGGGAGAAAGGAAACAGCAGATGATTTCCAAAGCCATAGTGTTGATAATAAACAAGACGAACTCCAATTCAGAATAGTGGTATATATTTATATATTTACCTTCAGTTTCTCTGAAATATTATACCCATTTTATTTTCTGGATGATTTTGTAAATCCACATGACTAAATATTTAAAAGTAAATTTAATTAATATGTAATCACTGAATAATATTTTTTTCAAAACTTTTGCTTCCCAAAATTTTTGTGGTGATTATGATAGAGCCATTTAAACTGAACACAAATATGCTTTTAGAATGACTGTACCATGTAAGAATCTTGAGAAATATAAAATTAGTTTTTAATTATTATAATTATTTAATCCCATGATGTTTCCAAATGCTGCATGTGATTTTTGCTTGCATTCAGTGTCCAATGCATCTTGCTGCAGTGTCCTACAACAGTCAGCCAACATTGATGGATTCCAGTTGCCCTGATACTGTTTTAACTGCACCTAGATTTTCAGGAAAGAAAGCCAAGTATAAATACAGAAAGTGAATCTTCTGTAATATGTTGCACTGCACAATCTTGTATGTTATACAACAATACATAATCTTGTAAATTGTCCAACCAGCTGAAGGTAGTTTGAGATGCAGACAACACAGATTCATCCCCAACAGCCTGCACCTGTGTTCAACAGTGAAGGGACCCAGGACAGAAAACATCCTGCAGAAAGGACAGCTCCACAGCACAGTTCTTTCACCAGTTCCCAGAAGACTGGACATCCATTTGCACTACTCAGGTGACTCTGATGACACTTACAAACCTCCAAGCAGACTTTCTAAAACCAGGCTGTCAAACTCAGGGGCTGTGGGCTGATGTGTCACGTGCTGGCCACGCCCACGCCAGTTTAGCAACGGGGAGGGGAAGTCATGATACATCACATGACAATGCCATGACAATGCGAGTTTTACACACCTGTTCTAAAATAATACAAATGACCACCTGTCTGCAACGAATATAAATCTTTCCATTCCCCACCATCAGTCAGAACTGAAAAAGCTTCTTGGATGAGAAGCTAAATACTGTATCTTCAAAGAAAAAACAAAGTCCAGTTGCCTCTTGAAAAAGCACCTTTGGAACAATCATGACCTGGATGACTGAGAATCTCCACAGACATATATCTGAACTGCATTCCAAGCTTTAGAGCCATTACCTTTAGATCTTCATTGGTGTACTGGATGTGCTTCAACAATAGTATCGTGTTTTTGTTTCTTTCATATGTGCATATAGCCATCAAGTACTGAAGGGTGTGCAATGCTGTTGTGTTAAAAACAGAAGATTTCTATGAAAGCATATGTGATGGGTTAAATTACAGGTAATTTTTGTGATTAGCAGCCAAAAATCTATAAGATACACCCCCAAAGTGTTCAGGAAGCAAAATCTTTATTGTCCAGTGAATTGTTGTGCTTAAAACATTTTTACATTTGTAGCAAACGTGTAGCTTTCCCAACAGAAGGCAACAGAAACTCAAGAATTCTGCTATGGATAATACACCTTAAATAAGGGCTACATACTACATCTTCAAATACCTTTTATATAGTGTTACCCAGATAATCTATTTTGTCATTTCAAGAGCTGCAGAAGAAAATGAGTTGAAACATCTGCTAATATTAGTCTTCATCTTCTGTCATGGGACTAGTTCTAGCTAAGCATATTGAACCACAATGTAAAAGATATAACTGGAATATCAAGAAATGCTTGTAATTCCTTTATAAATGATTTTCCTATTTGCATTTATTTTTATTTTAAAAAAAATATGGTTGCTAGTACTTTATGTTAACCAAAAAGAATAAAATAGTAAACAACAAATATTATTCCAACTTTTGCTTATATTCTTTTTTAATCATTCTTTTTTGTCCAAGGAACCATTCCTTTTAATTCAATACACTCATTAAATTGCTATTCTTATATATACTGTCTGCATAGAAGCCGAACAGAATGGCATATTATTTGAAGAAACAACAAATTTAAAAAGTATAATATGTATAGACTAAGTATCATCCATATTTTAAACTTAAGCTAAGCAATAGCTAAACTTAAATTTAAGGTAAACAATAGCTTAAACTCTATTGCTCTACTATGGTATGGACTTTTTCCTGCCCAACTCCAATCATAGTTTGTTTTCTAGAACCAATAGAAGGCTAGATTAAATATTATTTTGCCCAATGGCATTCAAGCACTAAGTACTCAGGGAAGGGGCAAAAGATACTCAGCAGTTATTTGGGCATGGGAAAAATATTGGCTACAGCTTTATTGGTTATATGTCATAAAGTTTTGGTGTAGCCTGATGCCCAGAACTCTGTATTTCTGACAATCCTTCTTGATACATAGGTTCTTCCATTCAACCAGTTTAACATAGGTTAGTGACTTTTTCAATTCACAAAGTCATTGGGAGTTGGCTGGCATATAAACCTCATAAATAATAAAGCCATTGATAAGAGTTTTGAAAACTCTGTTTTGGGCACACCTTTCCTATATTTTGATTCTTGCTCCAGGTCCAGAGTCAAAGTCAAGAGTTTTCAAATTAGTCAAGATACGTTGAGTCTGGATAATCAGATAGTTGTTGGCAATAGAAAAGCTTAAGCTTGCTGCTTTTCTTAAACAGAAGTATCCTTAAAGTTGCTCATTTGGAAAGGCAAGATTTCTTTCTTGCAAGCATTGCAGAATGCCTTTGCTCTGTTCTGCTCTCTTGCTCTCCACTCCTCTCAGCATCTTCTGATGGTAGCTTTGACTGCTGGTTACTGAAGAGCTCCAGTTCCTCTGCTGGCAGCTCCTCAGGCAGTAGTTCAACGAGCAAATCTGGATCAGGCTGCTCATTGCCAGTCTCCTCATTTGAGTCTATCCTTAATATGACGTAAGAGAATAATTAAAACCTTTAGTACCGTGATGGCAAACCTATGGCACGTGTGCCTGAGGTGGCACGCAGAGCCCTTTCTGCTGGCATGTGCACCATCGCCCCAGGTCAGATCTCTGTGGCATTTCTTTCATGAGCGTCTGTTTCCCTGCAAATGATGAAACAGAAACTCGTTAAAGAAAAAGATCTTACCTCTTGCTACGCTGAAAATATTAGGATGCCCTGCCTCCCACCAGCCAGCTGATCTTCGGGTCTCTGCTGCGCATGCATGCATGTCTGCACATGCGCATTTTTGTGCATGTTTGCGGATCCACATGTGCATATCAGCGCATCCACGCATTTGCACACATGCACTTTTCAGTTTGGGCATGCGCGCACAGTTCAGGCACTTGGTTGTAAAAGGTTTGCCATCACTGCTTTAGTATAACCACATTTTATACTAAAAATAATGGTGGGGCTATTTTGGTTTTCTTTGTCACACTTCTCTTTTTCACAGGATGGTATCATGGTTCACCTTCCAAGATCATTTGCTGTTCCACTGCCAAATCCAAGGCTACATTCTTTTAAAACTCCGAAGAAGGCATTGAGCTACAACACCCTGTGTTTTATTTTCTAAGATATGATTATTATTATTATTTTTAAAAAGGTAAGTGCAAGGAGAACTGTCTGCAGATAAATAGCCTAGCAGCACCTTACATTATAAGGAAATAATGGAGGTTACCATATTCTCTCCCCTTCATTTGGGGCAAATAACATATGTGCACTATGGATGGAAGCCTAATTGATTTTAAAGATGGACTGGAGGGAAAATGAATTGTTTAAATTATGCTGAATCAATTTAAAAGCAGATAGACAATTTACTTAAAATGTGGACTAGATAAACCATTTATATAAAGATGAACTTGACAAGACTGTGCATAAGTTTACAGATATGTGTATTTGACTATATGCTGATAAGATGTCAAGAGAAGTCTAAGTGGAGATGGTCTCAGGAAGAATCAGATCAGATATATAAAGTAAGGTCCCTCTGATAGACCATCTGACAGCTTGTTGGAGCCATATCATGGACAACTGTATTCCTTTGGTAGGTGGGGGTGAGGAATATCCCACAAATTCATTTTGTATTTTAAGGGGGTCACCTTGGCACCACAGTACCCCTGGGGTACTGCTTATTTGAAAATTATTAAAAAGCCTTCCTGAAAGGCAAAAATTCCCTGAATCATTCTTCTGGGCAAGTTCTGCATGACAGGATGTTTGCTACATATGAACATATGGCAAGCACACTGCTTCTGAGGTAAGTCTTGTTATTTTATGCCTCCTAAAGTTTTCTGATTCCAAGGTAACAAGATATCCTTCACTGTTTTGGAAAGGAGGGAGGGGAGGGAGGGAGGGAGGGAGGGAAGGA
>JANHFM010005696.1:277378-298305 GCA_032468115.1 Grayia smithii | reverse complement strand
AATCTCCCTCAGGTAAAAGAAACGTCTGAAAAATGAGGTGGCTTTGCATATTCAAGGATTTGCATATTCCAGATTTGTCACAAATAAACAAATGGGTTTATTTGATTTACCGGTATGCCATCCTACACGGATAGACACAGAGAGACCGACAGCTCTCTCACCTGTCCCTAAGCGATCCGTAGAGAAAAGCATTCTTGTACATTTTTCTTGTTAACATTCTGATTTTTTTTTTAAAAAAAATGTTTTTTTATTTTAAACATCCTTTAAAATAAATGAACTGGGCTTGGAAGAGAAACGGGTACTAAGGAACAGGAATCTGGCTTCCTTTAGGTTTGAGCCCCGTCAGCCCACACGCACAGAAGGGAAGGTTCTAGATTTGATGGAAATTACAGGCTGTTTTAAATTGTTACACAGCAACGAAATTTGCTATCTAGGGAGCAGACATCCTGGAGCTACTTACACAGCTGCCCTCCAAGGAGAAGAGCTACGTAATACAAGTGTCTTCAAAACCCTGTGTGACACACAACTTTTTTTCTTTCCTGTGGAAGAACCTAACTTGGAACAGTAGACCTAACTCCAGGTGAAGGACCAGGTTGGTTATCTCAAAGGCGTGTGGCTTCTTCACCGCCCTCCCCGCCACTCCAAAAATAAAAATACAACTGGACTTTCTTTCTTTGAAAATGTTTCGCTTCTCATCATCCCAAAAGCTGCTTCAGTTCTGATTGACTGGTGGGGAATGGAGGGGTTTATGGTCTGCAAACACAACTGCAAAGAACATAAAATCTTTCCGTTCCCCGCCAGTCACTTATTTATTGATTTTGTTTTATTTATTTATTTATTTATTTATTTATTTTCGTGATTTATATGCCGCCCTTCTCCCGAAGGACTCAGGGCGGCTCACAAAAAGTTAAAAACAGTAGAAACAGTTAAGATAACTTTAAAATTAAATATTAAATTAATGTTAAAAAGGATTTAAAACAGACCCGATTAAATTAAAACCCGATCACGTCAGCTTATCTGTTTCAACAGCCACGTCTTCAGGCCACGACAGAAGGAATGGAGGTCAAGGGCGATCTGAAGTTCGGTGGGTAACCCATTCCAGAGGGTCGGTGCACCCACAGAGAACGCCCTTGCCCTGGGTGCCACCAACCGACATTGTCTGGCCGATGGCACCCTGAGGAGGGCAGCCCTATGTGAGCACACGGGGCGGTGGGAGGAAGGCAGAAGGTGGTCCTGCAAGTACACTGGGCCAATGCCATGTAGGGCTTTATAGGTGAGCACCAGCACCTTGAAGCGGATTCAGAGGTCCACCGGTAACCAGTGCAGCTCGTGCAGGTGTCACACGGGACTAACAGGAAGATCCCATAATCACCCTCGCGGCTGCATTCTGGACCAGCTGGAGCCTCCGGGTAACCTCAAGGGCAGCCCCATGTAGAGGGCATTGCAGTAGTCTAGCCAAGAAGTAACCAGGGCCTGAGTGACTGTGCGGAGGGCATCCTGGTCTAGGAAAGGGCGCAACTGGTGCACCAGGTGGACCTGGGCAAAAGCCCCCCTGGTCACGGCCGTCAAATAGTCTTCTAGAGAAAGCCGTGCATCCAGAAGGATGCCTAAGTTGCGAGGCATCCTTTCAGAGGGAGCAAGTGACTCCCCTCCCATTGAAAATGATGGGGCCTCTAGACCCTGATGCCGGCAACCACAGCCACTCAGTCTTAGAGGGTTGAGTTTAAGCCTGTTCCTACTCATCCAGACCTGTACCGCTTCCAGGCACTGGGACATCACGGAAAGCACATCCCTGGGTTGGTCCAGGGTGGAGATGTATAACTGAGTATCATCAGCATACTGATGATACCTCACCCCGAAACCGCGAATGATCTCACCCAGCGGCTTCAAAATGGCATAGCAAAATGTGCCTTGGTTCACTAGCTTGTGTGACCTATGTTACCAATTATTAATACATCCATTATTAAAAAGTAACTTGAATGTTCACATTTCTGTGAAATTGAGGAGCAAAGTTCTGGATTCAAAGTGCTAAATGACTTAGGTATAAAATATGCTTATTTATTTAATTATTATTTGTGGAAGTTGCCTATCTGATATAATTATCCTATGCAGCTTGCAACAATAAATAAAAACAGATATTAAAACAAAATCACCTTTGTCACTAGCACCAGACCAAACAGCTTCCCATGTCAATCCTTTCATTATTGTACTTGTGGTTCTGGTTCCATGCAATGCCCTGAATTGTTGCAGTGAAGAATGAACAAACTGGGACATTCAAGACAGAGGTAAATATCTTGGGAAATATTTATAAACTACATTTTAAAAAGAAGGAAGATTTCCCTGCATATTTAAATTCTGCCTCCAAAGCTAACAAGTATAATAGCTGTAATATACTACTAATATTTTCATCTCTTGCCTGCACATCATAGTAGAACCAAGGAACCATACAAATAAGTAGATTAAGGATTGCTGCTGGCATGTTGCATTTGGTAAGTGGCTATACAGAGATAATTGAAGAAATGAGTTGATAAATAGTTGATCATTTTCCATATTAGATTTTGTGCATGCGTATAACCTCAGGAATTAAGATTCTTCTTCTGTGAAATGACTACCAAGCCTTGCAGAACTTATTTTTCTGCTAGTAACATTCTCTGACCAGTCACCTTGAACGTTTTTTCTCCAAAAAGTTCTGTAATGGAACTGCAAGACTGAATGCTACACAACCCTTTTCTTTCCAGTGTTATGAACAGTTGTGCTGAACACAGGGTTCAATGCCTTCTCTGTAATCACAGCTATTATGGTGAAGAAAAAAGGCTGGGAGTACAACAGGGGTAGAGGCAATCTTAACTTGTTATTTCAATTGCCATTAATATCACTCCTGACAACTTTAGGCTATAGCTCTAAAGAGGAGCCAGCTGTCTTGCTGACTTGTAAGAATCTGTGTCTTGGAGGCCAAGTTGGTATACGTACCCCATCAAAATACCCTTCCCCCCCAAACCTAGTACTGATGGCATAGGAAAATGTGCCTTGGTTCACTAGCTTGTGTGACCTATGTTACCCATTTTTTATATTGCACTCACCTTCTGGACTCACCTTCATCAGCAGGACACCACTATAAGCTATTTCAGTTAAGGGATAACTAGCAATAACAGATTGTTGGTTGACAGTCAGGGACTTAAACACAGAAATGGCTTAGCAGTGTTGCCTGGGAGGAAAGTAGTAGGCAGCATTTGTCTGGATATGACAGCTTCTTGTTGAAACTTGTGTTTTACATTGGAGACTGCTATAATGTGAAAGAGCCACATTTCATTTTCCAGACACAGATATTAATATCAACCTTGCATGTTGCCCATTGTGAAAAGATTGCTACCTCAGTCAGTCACATGCATGCCTGTGAGTTCATATTGGTAATCAAATTGGCTTTGAGCATTTTGATATGTCTAGCCTATAATACATATTTTGCTTATAACAGTGGCCAGCATGGGGAATTACATCCATTACAGGGCTCTGGCTCACAAGTAATCCTTTGCAGCAGTGGGTGGGTGTGCATGCCTTATTATTCTCAAAATCATTGATCCATGGAATATGCTGCATTTCTTGGCAAACCAATGCAGGAGTTCAAAATACCAGAAATGTTTCACTTATCTGAAGTTTTGTGCAAATTATATTATACCCAAAATATTTGATAATTGAGAATGTGTCCATCAGTTGCTTGAGGAAATAATACCATTACTGTACTAGGACTATTAATGCATCATCACTTACTTTCATTCCATCTTACAAATCAATGTTGAGCCGTACATATGCCCATTTGACACCTGCCACATTTTGATCAAAATGTCCTACCCGATCTAACCGGAACACTGTTTAAGAAGACCAGAACATCCCTTATCTGATGACAATTTATAATTATAGATATATCATTATTTTGGCAATAGCTAATTCTTGTTTGGAAAAAGATGAGTTGTGAACATGTCCCAAGGTCCATATGGAGCTGCTAGCATAAAAAATGCTGTACAAGCTTTAACCACAACTTTATAAAATAATATTTTATGATAGACCTCATCCTGTGATGCATGACATTCAGACCAGGCATAATTTATAGGCTTTCCTCACTTTCACAACTCCCTCGCCTGTATATTGTGTTGCTCTATCATGCAGTTAAGAAAAGGAAAAGAAAAATCATGTGTCTAGATGTAAATCACTCATGTGCCTTTTAATTGATGGTTCCAATTTTAATGTGTAAATCAGAGTTAAGCACCCTGTTCTGTTTCATGTAGATAGTTGAGAAGTTTATGCAGTATCAGGGTATGGAGGAGAAGTTTTGCTGTTCAAAAATGTCTACTATAATAAGTGTGAAAAGTCAGAAAATATGATTTGCTAAGCATGATGTTGCTTCCCAATCACCATTCCTAGTTTTCTAAATCCCATTTGTTACTCAGTGTGTATGAGTGTGTATGTCTGGGTTTGTAGAGAAAAAATCTTTCAAAGAAAGCACTAGTCTGCAGTAACTCACCTTTTTAAAGAAGTCTATGGGGCAGATGTATGTAGTTCAGAAGTGGTAATGCAATAGTCATATGATTTACTTTAAAGCATTTTCTTATGATATGATACGATAAAGCAAAACAAGTAGCCTGGCAGACATCAAGGCAAACATCTACAATTAATATTGTAGATATCAGCATGCATTGTTTAGTTGATTTTTATTTCATTTTATTTGTACCTTTGAGTCAGTTTTTCATTCTTGGCCACTGACTGGTAGCCAAGATAGTTTAATAGGATAATCTAAATAACACTTTCAATCTAGTTAGATAATTCTGAGTAACCATTTCTGTTAGACTAGTATCTAAGCTACCTTTGCCTACCTTTGCCTACCACTTGGAATACTGCATATAATTTTGGTTGTCACAATGTCAAAAAGATGTTGAGACTCCAGAAAGAGTGCAGAGAAGAGACAAAGATGATTAGGGGACTGGAGGCTAAAACCTATAAAAAACAATTGCTGGAATTGGGTATGTCTAGTTTAATGAAAAGAAAAACTAGAGGAGACATGATAGCAGTGTTCCAATATCTCAGGGGTTGCCACAAAGAAGGAGTCAAGCTATTTTCCAAAGCACCTGAGGGCAGGACAAGAAGCAATGGATGGAAAGTAATCAAGGAAAAAAACAACCTAGAACTAAAGAGAAATTTCCTGAAAGTTAGAACAATTAATCAATGGAATACTTTGCCTCCAGAGGTTGTGGTTGCTCCAACACTGGAAGTTTTTAAGAAGAGATTGGATAACCATTTGTCTGAAATAGGGTTTCTTCCCTGAGGAGGGGTTTGGACTAGATGATCTCCAAGGTCCCTTCCAGCTCTGTTATTCTGTTCTGAACTATTCTGCCTAACCTGATTCCCTATAGATGTACAGTCATAGGTCTAGATTATATGCTTAACATGGCATGAATGTTAAAAGTATGACCCATAATGAGACACATCCTGGGCTCAGACAACTACAAGGTGAAAATCAGATAATTCAAAGTCAATGATTTTTTTGAAATTAGAGCAACTATCCAGGCAGAGTGACTCCTAAAGCATGCAAAAGAGCACTGCATGTTGTGATGTTATCTAGAAAGAAATAGTCCACTATATTGGAAACAGTTTGGAATTCTGCAGAAGAACATCTGCACATATGGATGATACCTGTCAGTAATGAGTAGTCAATATTATTACTAAGTGGTGACTGAGCTTGAGCTTGTTACAGTTTAGAAGTCAGTGGCAAAGACTGGCCCACTATGCTGTGTGACATAATCGGAAGGGGGAAAGTGGTTAAAAGTGCTTGGCATACCTTGTGATAGGAGGGAAGGCAGCAGCCAAGGTTGTCCCCTAGCATGGTATGAGGTATAGAAGTCTAGAGAGCACCCAGGGATGCAGTGCAAATGAACCTAAAGTGCCCAAATGGTAGTCAAAAATCAAGCACCTTCTGTTCCATCTGAGGCTAATTCCATTGGGATGCCAGTTGGGATGCATGATTGCGTGGATTTAGCTACCAACACACACCAAGGGGTCTTAGACAACTTCAAGACCACCAATTCCTTCCTTCTGCCCTCCCCGCAGAGAAAAAGATGAGCCAATCAGAAGGCGGGGTGTGTCCAGAGTCCTTTTCCGCTTTTCTCCATCAGAAGCAGCTGTCTGACTGAAAGGAGAAGCGGAGGAGAAGAAGAAATCAGAATGGAAGAGAGAGGGGCTCTCATCTCCGACTAAGGCACGCCGCTTCTGTTTGTATACAGTACGCTTTCCAGCCAGCGCAGCTTTTTCTTCCAGCCTTTCCTTGCTCTCTCTTCATTGTTCTCTTCCCGGCGGCGGCAGCAGCGGCAGCGGGAACAGCCAGTCAAGAGGCTGTCACGACAGACGGAAGGGAAAAGAGCGAGGCTCTCCTCCTTTCTCCCTCTCCCACCCGCACACACCTACCAGCACTTGTCTCTGCCAGCGGCGAGTAGGCTTGTGGCGCTTCCGAACTGCGCTTGGGTCTCCCAGATCTCCTCTTTAATGTTAGGCGAGACGCAGAACCTGTCAGGAAAGGGAAAAAAAGAGTGATAGAAAGAGGGAAGGAGGAAAAGGAGAGTTTTCCCTTTCTTGATCCACAGGCCAGAAAGGTTTTCATTCGACTAAAAATAAATTTAGGAAATAGGTTTTAATCGCCAAGTGGCTAGATAGAAGGGCTCTTCCAGCTTTCCGCCCTCCTTTGCCTGTGCTAAACTCACGCCTCTTTTTTTTCATCTACTTGGGATCGTCCCTTGGGGGATCCAAGGATCATGAGCCGCTGGGTAGCCGCCTGGTTCCTGTTGTGCTTGAGTCTCGAACCCCCTTCGTTCGCCAAAGGTGAGGAGGTGGGGGGCGCTGGTGACTGTGGTGGTGAGGATCATAGGCACTAGCGTGCTACATGGTGGGAGAGGGAAGGCGGCGACCAGGGTCAGGGGAAAAGCAGCAGCCAAGTTGATTTTTCCCACCAAAAAAAAGTAATCATAAAGTCGACAGGAAAGTAAATTAATGCGGGGAATCTTGTGGGGAGGCGAAAGGAGGGTGGAGGGACGTGCTTTGCTATTGAACGCTGAATAATTCAGAGCTGCCTGAACGTGGGTGTTTTCTTGTATGTATTTATTTGCCTTAATCAGATTATGTGTCATCCATCCGCAGACATGTTCCATTTAGCAATGGGAGCTTCAGGAATGCAGGGAAGGGTTCTGTATAATCCAGATAAGTAGACTGACAATATTGATAACGAAGCAGAAATTGCGTGTGTGAGAGAGGGGGTGGGAGGGAGAGAGGGAGGGAGAGGGAGAAAAAGAGGGAGAGACAGACAGACCCAATCAACCTTTTCTCTAGTAACCCTCTTTTAAAAAATAAATCAGACGGACAGTAACTGGGTGTGAAAGATCTGGCGTTATACAAATCAGCTAGAGGTACAGTTGTAAGCTTCAGTAATTAACACTTTTGCTAATCCACCTCCTGTCTTAAATAGGGCATCATCCTTAGGTTGTAAGGTGCAGAGATGGAGGAGGGAAAAAACTTCGTCGCCCTCTGAATTTTATCAGTTGCACTCAGGAAGATTAAGCCAGATTCGAGTATTAATTTTGTGTCTCCAACGGATCAGCAGATGGATCGGTGGAGAATCAGATGAATACAACAGACCCGCACAGATTAAATATATTTGAATATATCTATATCGATTTTTAGCTCCGATGCGGAAAGAGAACAGACATCTTTTACACGCCTATGTTCTGTGCCTTACACGGATGCCTGCTTCCCCAAAGCGCTTTAAAAAGTTGGGAGCCGCGGCTTTCCGAGGTCGTGGAAACCTTAAAGCAAAAAAAAAAAAGGCTTTTGTCTGCCTGGGTGAGCGCGCGCGGAAGGATGACTAGCAAGGGACAAGCAGTCGCTGGAGGAAAAGAGAAGAAAAAAAAAGGGGGGGGGAGGGAGCGAAGTACAGATTGACATAAGTTTGGCCAGCTTTGAAACAACTGCGTGTATCTGGAGGGTTGGGAGGGTTTAAGGGAAAGGCGCCATTCCCCCCACCCCGCCACCTCCGCTCGAAAGACTGAAGAGATGGTAAATGCCGTCTCATTGCTCGGCTTCTCCGAAAAGCTCTCTTTGGCTGAGGCAAGATATTTTTCCCTCCCTCCCTTTCTCCCTCCCTCCCCTTGTTTTCCCAAAGGAGACTCTCGTTTTCATAACATCCATTTCTTTGGTCCTTGCGAGTTTCCTTGGCAAATAGCCAGCACTGAGAAACGACTTTGTTCTGAGGCTGACTCTTAAATAGAGAAATCTCAAGTTCCGTTTCTTGGGGCGGAGGACGAAAAGAATAACCTCGCTTTCCGAAATTTCCTTGTCTCCCCCCCCCACACACACACACGCCCTCAAATCTTCACACCGTCCTGCCAAAATGAGGAACACTCCGGAAACATAGAGAAGTGGGGGGGGGGAGAGAGATGTAAGGAACGAATTACAGAGCGGGCCCTCGAAGAAAGGCAACCTTGCGGCTAAATTATCAGAAGCCTCCTTGGGCGGCCTTTTTGCCTCATGAGAGAGAGGGAAAAGAGTTGCCCTTCGCTCACGTGCTCCGTTCCCTTATGGAGCCTTGCTTTGCCTTCGCTTTGATCCTCCCCGCGCGCCAAGGCTCTAGGCGGGAAGGGGGAAGAAGGGAGGGGGGGGGAGAGAACACCTGAGCCCCTGAGATGGCGGAAGAAGCGTGCCACGCTCCAACCAAGCCGTGCAAAGGCGCTCGGGAGAGCCTTGTCCCGATGTAGGGAGGGAAGCAGCCGCAGCAAGCCACCGCCCGCCGGCGTTTACGCTACTTGTAAAGAGCTCCGTGCTGCGGCCGCTCACAAACATTCCCCGCCTTCGGCTCCTGTGGCGGTGAAGGCGGCGGCTTTCCCTGTAGGCGGAATCTCGCGGGCATAGCCAGCCGCACGCGCGTTTGGGCAGGTTGGAAGTCCGGCAGAGGAGGAACGTCTCCCCTGTGGTTTCTCGGGAGAGAAAATGCTTATTGTAGGAGTAGAGTCGTTGTGACTGAGAGAACTGATATAAAACTGATATTGCGAATTAGGGAGGTGAACTTCCGTTAGTGTGTAAGAGAAGTGGGGGGGGGGGGGTTGGGAGAGAGACTTTGGAGGCTCTGTAAATGGTTTGCCTTCCCCGAGGGAGGTTGACGGGCGCAGTCTGCCTTTTCCCGCTAGAGTTTCAGCGCGTTTCCGAAAATTTCTTTGTCATTTGCATATATTCACAATGGAGGTAGGATAACCTTGATTACAAGGCTGAGTTTTTGTGAGGAGGCTAAATCGTTTCAGCATCGTAGTGGGAACTGTGAAAAACCTTGTCTCAAGACTTTCTCTGTTCTATCTTTTCATCAATCTATCCATCTGTCCATGAGTAGGTTGCAAAATACACCATATAATCAGGAAGTTTCTTTAACCACTATGCTAGGAGTCCTTTAAAAAACCAACAACTGATAAATAAACCAAATATGTGAAGGTTTGAATTATAATAAATGTGTCTTTGTGTGCCACAAAACTTGTTTTCCTTTGTTTTCTGTAAGAGATTACCAGGATTCTGGAAAACATTCAAAAATAGCTGCAACTAAAATCCTTCAAAGTTGAGGGAACACTTGCGTATTGCCAACTTTGTATCTTTAAAGACGATCTTATTCTCAATCAATTGAATAAGCCAGTTAAAGTATAGAAGATTATATTCTTAGACACGGAAAAACTTTATTCTCAGGTACCTACCCATGTGTAGAAGTCCCCACAGTTAATGAATGTAATAATCATAATAATAATGGCTGGTTAATATATATTTTCATAATTATCTGATAGTTTGTTTACAATAACTTTTTTTCTTTCTTCAAAATACTACTTTATGTTGGATTCATATTTGTTCGTAGTTTTTTTTATAGTGAAAATCACATATCATACAAATAGATTCAGTATGCATCTTGGTTGATTTTTCTGACCCAGGTTGTCACCAGTCTTGACCGCTGGTGACAACCTGGACAAATTCATGCAATTTTCCTGGCAATTTTTGGGAGGAAATGGTTTAGTATTGTCTTTTTCTAGGTTAAAAGAAAGTGGCTGACTCAAAGTTACCCAGATGGCTTCACAGATGAACTCACAGTCTCTCAATTTCTAGCCCAGTGCCTTTAACCACTATGCCCAACTGATCTTCTTGCTTCCTGCTAATATTAGATAATTCCAAGTGTCTTCTATAAGCAAAGTGCCAAGCAATGAAAGTGATAGTTATTTTATTAGATAACATACATATGTAGCTTCCTGTGGAGTAGACCATAGAATTTTTTTAGTTTTTTTCTCAGGCAGATCAGAGACAAGGTTCCAATCAAGAAGAAGGGCACAGAATTAGATTACTTTCTACATCTGCCTACATCTTTCTACATCATGTCATTTTTCAAAGTCTGAAAATCCCAACCTAAGAAATGCCAGAAGGGTATCTTCCAAATCTATCTTAGTTCTCCATCCACTTACAAAATACAAATTTTGGACGAGTAAGGAAATATAAATTCTTCCAGTTTATATGATACAGAAATATTAATAATTTGAAGAAAAAGAGTAAGCTAGATGGATGGTGATGCCAACTTTTATTTTCATCTTCATCTCTGTTCTATAGTATAACTAGCAGGGCACTAATTATGTCAGAGTATTTTATACAGAGAATGCTGAGACCTTGGTGCAGAATTTCTTTAGCATTATAGAATCACAAGATATTGTACATACATTTGATCTCATGAAGCCTAATATACAAGGAAACAGCGCTCCCCCCCCACTGCGATGTGAACAGATTAACCAATGTTTAAACTATGAGACTGTATTTAATTGCAATCACTATGGAAGGTGTTGAGATTGTTTCTGATACAACTAAATCTTAAGAATTGTTAGAATGAACAAATAAATAGTATTTTATCTCCTATTTATTAAAATATAGTAATCATTTTTGAACCAGAATCATCCAGTTCTGTAGGCAAAACATGCTGAGTCAGTGGAAAATTCGTACATGGACATCTGTTCACTTTTAATTTGGAGATACTGGTAATTTAATAAAGGTATATGTTGTATAATGTATAGTTTAGTTTAATATATATATTGTATATTATATACAGTAACCAGTAATACTATATGTATCATACAACACAGTACATAGAAAAGGAAGTGGGGGAAACATTCTTTCAATCTCTTGAGCTTATCTTTTTATCCTAAACCCAATTAGAAGTTAGGACCCAAATTCCTTCCCTATACAGGAACTTTCTGTATTGTGTCATAAATACTCAAGTAAAACATAAATATTAAAGTAAGACTAGGATCTGACTAATCATTTCATTAGTTTTGATGGTTATATATTTCTAAAATTATCTGGAACCTTTTTAGTCAGGATGCAGTCCAGTCTGCAGTCCTATAGGACTGAGCCAGCATTGATTGTGCTTGTGGGTAACCTATGGAAAGCTTGAGATGGGTTGTATGTGTATCCACTCTGACCCTCCTTGATCTCTTAGCAGTGTTTGATACAATAGACTCCCTAGTTAGTTTACCACAATGTGCCCTATCTGGGCTTGCTTTTGAAAACCATCCAAATATTAGTACTGGTCCTGAATACAGTGGCATGCACAATTTTAGGAAACCTATGATTTTGTCCATGTTACTCCACTGCTGTGTGAGATGCACTAGGTTTTAGTTTTTTCCCATGTCCAATTCAAGGTGTTGATTATCACCTTTAAAGCCCTAAATGGCATAGGACCACTTTATTTGCAGCATTGCCTCTCCTTGAGAGTATCTGACTGCTTTACCAATTGGCACACTCCAGAACCCTTCTCTCAGATGCTGTCATCTGAGAAGACCTAGAAAATGCTTCTTAATAGCTGTCCCTGATCTTTGGGACAACATTCCACCCCATAATCTTCTTGGTCTACTAAAAGGTGTAAAAACCTGGTGTTCCCCAAAAGCTTTGGGATAGTATGAGGTTGGAGCTTAGGAAGATTTACAGTTTGTTTGGACATGTGGGAATGTGTTGTACTTGGTGCACTACAGTAGTGGGCTTCAATTTTGTTCGCTATCAGTTTGTTCGTGGGTGCGCGCATGCACGCGCACACACAATGCTTATGCACATGTGCAGAGACGTCCGGATGGGTGGAGTGTCCTGCTACCACCACTACCGGTTCACCCAATTCGGGGCGAACTGGTAGAAACCCACCACTGTTGCACTAAGATTTTTTTTTTTTACTGGTTTTATGCTTTTTACTGATTTTATTGTATTATTATGGTACACAACATGGGATATGGTACACAACATGGGCAGCTATAAATATATTTAAATAAATAAATAAATTGTTAATTTGAAAGTACCTATGAGACATGATCTTATATGTAAGGGCATTTAAAAGAAGATGTTCATTTTAATTCAAGGGAAGCTACTCCATAGTACATGCACTCAGAATTGAAATATTCAAATTTTTCAAAAGCATTTAATTATAAACCATACGAAGGAAAACTAAGTCAGTGTCATTGGGTGCATGTCTTGTGAGAACGTAAAATACATTTTAAAAATTGTGCTCTTTTTCCCACCCTATTATAAAGAAGTTGTATAAGGATAACATAAATTCATTCAGAATTAAAATATGTATTTTGAAATAAAAAGAATATAGAATATTGCTGTTATAAGGCATGATAAATAATACATGTACCTGTAAAACATTGCAGATTACTCTTCAAAAATGTAGCAAATCGGGGGTGATGGGGTGTTTTTTTTTTAAAAAAAGGGGAAAATTTGTATTGTAAAACTTTTAAATAAAAAAAATAAAAAATAAAAAAATAAATGTAGCAAATCCAGTTTTGCAGACATTAGGGAACTTTGTATAATATAGAAATGAATGGAAAACAGCACTGACAAATGTAAAATCCATTCCAAATTATTTTCACCCCAAAATAAGAACACTTTCTCTCCCCCCCCCCCTTTTCATCTAAATATGCTATCTAAAGCAATAGCTGTCTTTGGGTGAAATATAATGCATTCAAATTCTTTGTTAATAGTATAAGAATTATACTATTTTATAATATTATTTTGTTCAGTAGAATTACACCATGGACTACATAGTGTTATACTTTTTAATTATTTATTTAATCCTATAAGTCAATGTATGAAATATTAAAATATGGTACTGAATATTATATGGAGCATAAGCTTTGGCTTGTTCAAAACAAATTTGATAATAGTAATTATAGTGGTTCCACAAAATCCTATGAAGCCATCTATTGGTTCAGAAATATCAGAAATATTTGGTTCAGAAGGAACCATATATTAAAGAATCAAAATTAATTAAATATTATAGTTTCTTTCTAGCATAATTCAAATGGCATATGAGCTGTCTGAATAATAAGAAGCAAGTAGGAAAACATTATAAATATTCTACAATTATCTTCACATTTTGTTTTATAATAATGAAGGGAAATACCAATATTTTATTGCAGGAACATTTATTCTGAAAACAAAGATGAAGCAAGGAGTAAAAATATACTAAAAGTTCATGAAATAACTTAATTATAGCTGTTTATGTTAAATATAATCACCTAGTATATCAAAACAACAACTAAGATTTGCAAATCTATTACAGAATAATCAACACTAACAAATACTGTCAGCTATCTTTGTTAATATCACCACAGTCTGGATTGCTTAGAATGGCAATTATGACAAGAAAGACTGTACGTGTGTCATGATGCAAAACCAAGGAATGAGTACATGTCATTAATAGAACATAGAATTTATACCATATACATAAAAGAATCTCAAACTGATGTTAGATCTTAAAATGATAGACTTCAGACTTACAGTATGGAGAGTCTGTATATTTATTAGAACTTTGAGATCCATCAATGACAATCTGATACAAAATATCATCTAAATCAATTATCAGTTATATTGAGATAATTTTTATATCAGTAAAAACAAGTATGTTTGACATCCTCTTACAACTTATGTTTGACATCAATTCAGTGGACAAAAAGGGTGTATTGTAACAAAAATAAGATTGACAAAATCATAGTTATCAGATAAAATCTGGGTTTGAATAATCATATAAATCATACGCAATCGTAAAATATTTCAATTATTTTTTTATATATAACAGGTTGCTTATATGTTTCTTACGTTGACTTCATCAGGGAAATATGACTTTCCATCATTCCTTAGATATAAGAAATTAGGAAAAGAAAACATAAGTTATTATACAACAGTGGAATAGGCTTGAAAGTAAATTGAGTCAAGTAAAATTATTTAAATGAACATTTCAACAATTACTTTTTTGTGAAAATGTAAATTGTATGAATGTAATATACACTAATCATTTGCACATATTCTGTTTCAATTTGTACTGCTTACACAGTATTGCTTGTTCTATAGGTCAATCTTATGTAAATGTTTTGGATGTAAATATTTAGTAAGGAGAATGTCCTTTAGCAAATCAAGAAAATAGCTAGAATCTTGCAGTATAGCTACCAATTAAAATATTGTATTAGACTATAGTATATAGTGCAATGGCCATTATGTGGTAGCTTTCTCTATATAATACCCAACTTAAATACTGTATAATTCATTATGAGCAATGTAACAGATACATTGTTCACTTATATAGAGATTTAATGTTGTCTAGTTTCCATAATCATAATTACAGGTATACCCTATGTGGAGTAATATAATATATTACTATATAATATAGTAATATATTACTATATAATATTACTCCATGTATTATCCATATGATAATAAGTATTTAAAAATAAGTACTTTTACTCTTCCATTTTGCCACCCTATGTATTTTGATGATGCTTCTCAGATGTGATGCTTTTGATGATGCTTTCCTGATGCTTCTTAGTCTGATTCAGCAACTATTCTCATTATTATTGCATTATGAAATGTCTCATTATATATAAAGTGATATTTTTAAGTATTTGATGAAAGATTTAATATATTCTTTATTATTTCTCTTTATATTTATAAAGAGGAATAAATTCTATATCTCTTTTTTCTTTAATAAACTTTTAAAAGACCATAATTTAATAATGAGCATTTAAGTTTTGGAAAATAATTTTTGTGTAAAGCTGGGACTACCCGCTATTGATGACCAAAAATGGGAAATAATCTACCACTTCTTTTCTCACTTCGGTTTCTGTAATTCTTTGTAGATGACAGGTTTTAGCTGTTATTTCTTAAACTGTCACTTTTGTGACTCATGTTTCAACCCAAATTTTATTATATAGCACGATGTCCTGCTTATATGTGTTCCTTCAGGCTAAATTAATTATTGCTTTTCATAAAGCTTTGTGTTTCTTAGGTACATTCTCATCTAGCTGTTTGAAAGAATCAAGTATATGTTTCATTACTTTAAAAAACTGTTTTCAGTTTTACTTTCTGGATTGCTATTTTAGCAAATTGTATATAATCAACAGTAAATCTGACCTGAATTAGTAGATCACTCTATTTTAAAAGTACATTCAAAATGCTTTGGTTTATTGTCAATGGTGAATAAAGGAATACAAGGGGGAAAATAAAGATTAAACTACAATGATAGAATATTGTTTTACAGGAATGTACAAAGACGGACTCCAACATTTCATAATCAATTGAATGCAAGGTCAGGAAACCAGCCATGGCCAAATGATACACAAAAACAGCAAAAGCTTAATGCAGAAACAATCCAAGGGTTAAGTGTTAGAATTGCAAGATAAGACCTTAAATTTAGCCAGGAAAGTATGATCAGTTATGCCAATTTACAGATATTGCTCTTAGTCTGTCTATTAGAAACTGGATCTAGGATCTGAAGCATTGGTGAAAACCAGTTATTTATTGGCAAGCAGAAAAACTTAGAGAGAATGAGAAATATCCCCATGTTGAGTAAGCTATTCCTGATGAAAACATGTATTTCTCAGTAAAGCATTAATAAACCCTCACTCTTACTATCTGCTCTTCCTTGACTAGATGACTCCCAGACACATGAGGTTTTAGGTCAGGACACAGATCCTAGCTTAGAACTTAGAGAGTCTTCTAAGGATTCCAGACATTAAAATTGGGCATGCTCCAGATTCCATCAGCTGAAAGATATTGGCTGTCAGAGACTAGAAGACAGGCATTTTCTGCAATAGACCTTGCTCTGGAATGTGCTCTCCCTGGAGATTAACAGTGGCCCAACCCTTTTGGCCTTTCATAAGGCTTTGAAAACTTAAATGTGTTCCCAAACCTGGATGCTGAATTTGTTAAGGGCCCCATTTCTTGCCTTTGCTTCTACCTGGCTAACTATCTTGGCTGCTGTGTATATTTATTTTGGATGTTTTTATTCTTTTAAAATATTTTTATTGTTGCAATTGATTTCAGAGTTTGGGAATTGTAAGCTAGCCAGACCCATTGACTGAGATCGGTAGCTTTAGAAATTGAATTAAAAAATCAATAAATTCATTAGATTTAGGAAGTCATAGAACTAGTTGATCTCATTGGGTTTCTGAGTGAAAGTTTTGAGTTCATTCTCTGATGAAGGTTTTTCCAGAAGAGGATAATACAGAAACCAGACTTTGTAATAAAACATATGATGTGTGTTAGATAGGAGGAAGCAGTCAAGGCAGTCTTGCTACCAAGTGCCAAGATGAATTAGCAGTACATTGTTAACTGCACCATCTTCTGTCTTTCACTATTATAATCATGTAGAGTGTTGACAGCTGACTCACCATGTTTAGAAAAAAAATAGGAACATGGTAAATAATTTAAACATTTTTCTTTAAAAAAAGCAGTAGAACTGAAGGTTACTAAGGTTGCACAGGATTTCTAAGGGTACTTCACTTCAAGAGTGTTTTAACCAAAACATCTCTTCAAAACTTTGTAAAGCTAGAGAAACCCCACAAAGTGGGAAAATGTTTCAGTTTTTCAGATAACTATCACTGGCTGGGGTAGTCATTCTTTTACAAAAGAATCACTAAGTCACATTTCATCACTAAACAAATGTATAGGACAGCAATAAGAGGTTCAATGTTCTTTCCCAGGAATTTAGCAAAGAACATAAGATTCTTGTATGTGTTAATCATAAATGTAGAATGCTTTTGCTCCATTAAACTAAAATGAGTACTTTCCTGGAGATGAAATGAGAAGCCGTTGAAATCCATTTTATTACTCTACATTGCCAAAAACTACACAGAGAAACTCAGAAACACAAAATTTATTTTTGAGTCTTTATACATACCAGAATGTAAATACTCAGCATGAATATCTTGCCCATAGGCACTCACGGGAATTTTGTGGAGTTGGATCCTAACTGCAGCGGTAGATATCACATTGATTTGTACACATAATGTATTCTGCTATAACAGACAGATCACTTTTTTTGAATTTGTGATATATTCTTCTCCTTTCTTTAAACATTTGAAAATTTACAGGAATTGATACCAAATATGTCATATGTTCTATGAAAGGAGTATGGAAAGCTGCCTTATATAAACTCAGAGACTTACCTGTACTACCGTATATTGATTGTTCTCCAGAATTTCAGCTGAAATCTTATTCAGCCTGACCTGGAGAAGCTAAAAGTTGTATTTGAGAGCAAAGCAGAAGCTCTATCACTATGATTTTCTTTATCCTGGGAATGCTGATGATCATTACAGAATGTAGAGAATAGCCTCAGAGTCAGAAGAAGAAGTCTTATTTGGTGTGGACAGAGAATAATGGATACAGTTAAGTAGAATGTAATGCCCACTTTAGGAGAAAACTGTAATCAAAGTCAAGATAGCAATTTGTCTTGATTGCTAAATCAAGGAAAAGGAAAAGCAGTCACAGCTAAGTTCTGCCTTGTAGAAGGGAGACCCCACCAAACAGGTACAAGAAAAGGAACTTTGGTTAGTAGTATGTGTATGTGTGTCTATTGCATACATACATACATACAATAAACCAGTCTATGTTGCTGCTACTATAATCAATTTTGGTTTCCGCACAGTTATATTTCCCTAAACCAAAATCCACAGGATATTGGATAGTTGGCCCACTTTACACTAATTTCTTCAACTCTGTCTGGAGTTACATTAAACAAATATGTAAAATACAACCCCATCTCATTTACATAATTTTCCAAATGCTAAGCGCAGCACTTACAAAAGAGCAAAATGGTTTTTGATTCACTGCAGAAATATTATAAATTGCAATCTTCCAAACCACCTGCTTTTTGCAGTATGCATATAACAGTGAGAGGTGACTTGAGTCTACATTTGGAAGATAACATTGTTAAATTATTATCACTTTTACAAACTCCATTCTTCGTTTCTACTTTTTCTTTCTGAGTAATAGCACTCTTCCAAGTGGATCATAACAGGCAAAATGGCGGTCAAGACAACCTGAACAAATCCTGTCCCTTTGTATGTGCATGCAATGACAACACATATAAAAAAGGGTTGGAGCTTGGTTTTTACCACCATCTTGTTTGTTTTGACATCCTTGCCTTCTGCCCTTTCCATTCATAGCAACACTTAATACCTGAATTTCTGAGTGTATTTTATTCATTTTGGATGCAGCAAGAAATCTCTTCCCTCTGAGGACTATATAAAAAAAAACTTAACAGCCTTCTTTAGAGAATGTGAATATCAATTTTCATTCATTGCTTGAAAAAGGTGAAATAGAGGAATGGGCTTTTATACAGAACAGACAAAGGAGTAACTTTTCTATATAACTCTACTGTAGAATAGCCAAATAATAGCTTTAAGTAAAAGTAAAGTAAAAGTAAAAAATTAGGAATCTGAGAATTTTCCTAAATGATAGTGGAATGTAGGGAACAGGCAGGGAATGCAGGGAACAGGTGGGAGAATGACTTTTTCAGATTTTATATTCATTAATGTGTATGCTAATAGTTTCAAAAGAAATACTACAAATATATCAATCATAGAACACTACCACTACCTCCACTCCTGCCATTATAGAACAAATATTTCTGGAGATGCAATGATTGATCCGCAGTATTCTTTCTTACTCACTTTTCTGTAAATTAAGATTATGCCTACCAATTTATCCTGAGCTTTCTGTTTGTTTTGTTTTTCTTCATTGGTTTGGTATAGAATGTGAGGAGCAAACCAAGAATTTATATTTGGTCAAGGATGCATGCATACCTTCTTTTCTAATCCAGAAAGTAAGATATATACAGACACCACGCTAGACATTGGGAAATGGTGAGTTCAAGTCCCACCTTTGTCACAAAGCTGACCTTGGGCTAGTCATACCTTAGGAAGAAATCAGTGGTAAGTTGCTGCTGAAATTTTGCCAAGAAAACTGCAGGGACCTGTCCAGAAAATCACCAGAAGTTAACAGGATAAGTTTGTAAATTCTTTGTCCTGATTATTCCTGTATAAACAGGAATGGAAATAAATTATTACAATACATTTCCATAAAATATCCGCCCCCCCCCAAACCTTTTAAAAGTTTTCAAACATTTATAGCTGTTCTGTGGAAAAGCATTTTTTGAGGATTTTGCAGTAATGAGAGAAAATGCAATGGAGATGCAAAGTAGGTATACTGGAAAAGGCAATAATGTCTTCAGGAAAGGACACAATTACATCAAATCAAAGCTAATTCAAAATTCATATGATAAGTAATATAAATCTCACTTAGAAAGCTCAGTCAGTGTAAAGGGTGACAAGAACAGACTTTTTCAGAAAGGTTGTTGCCAAGATTACCGTCAAGAATAGCATTCTTCGCTTTTTACTTTGACCTTCTGCCCCTCTGCCATTAATGCAAATGCTTTTCCTTACTTGGATTAGATTATGTAGGAAAAGAAATATTATTCATTTCTTGTTTTTGAAAACCTCATATAATTACGCACGTAAAGTAAAAGCTTTCACATTGTTTTGAAAGTAATTAGTCTTGCCTAATGGAGAAACATTAAGTTCACTGCAGTCCTGGAATAGAGGCTAGGCTAAAAACACCCTTACAATAACATTTTAAAAAAAAACACAGTTCCAAGAATGACACAATTTAAAACATAGGCAATACCACTACTGATTTCTTCTTCATCTTTTATTTTATACCTGAAAAGATTCATTGACTTTAATCTGACGGGTTGCTCTAAAGATTAGCTAAAAGATTTTCTCTAAATTTCAACTGACATCTGTTTTTCAAAAGCTGCCATTACATCTGAAGTTGCTTTATACTGAATCTGAGTATCTAATCAGTATTCTCTATGCTCCCCAGCAGCGATTTTCCAACACCCTCTGTTCACATCTTTTGCAGCCATATTATTGAGATTCTAGAAGTGCTAGTTACATAATCAGAGGTTTTCTATATGCAAGCCATATGTTCTGCCATTCAATTATAATCCTTCACCTCATATTTCTTCTGCTCCCAGTAAAATTCGGAATATTACTATTGCACATGGGCAACTTGAAATTCAGGGTAATTACTATCTTTTAACTTAGCTATCTTGAATAGAATTCAAAAGTAATGCTAAAACTTCATTTTATTGGAACTTTTCATCCATCATTCAGTTTTTTACACCTTGCCAACTTTGCACTCTTTTCTTGTGTCACTAATTTAACACTTTCTCATCTACCAAATTTTCATTCTTCAAAATTTTACAGTCACCATTTGACCATGTGATTGTTATTCTATTTTCCTTGTATATATAATGTACATAAAATCTATTTGGTTAAAATCTTTTAAAAAATGAAAAAATGTTTTGATGTTTTAAATTTTATATGCCGCCCTTCTCCTGAAAGACTCAGGGCAGCTCACAAAGATTAAAACAGTAAAAAATTCATACAGAAAATAAAATTAAAATTAAACAATTTAGAAAAATGAATAAAAATAAAAGAGAGGAATAAAGAAAAAGAAAATAAAGAAATAAAGAACCCAAGTCCCATCAGCCAAGCAGTTCG
>JANHFM010005696.1:202685-225236 GCA_032468115.1 Grayia smithii | reverse complement strand
ATAGCTGGCTGGAGAATTCTGGGAGTTGAAGTCCACAAGTCTTAAAGTTGCCAAGGTTGGAGACCCCTGGCTTAGAGTGTGAAAATGTAATTTGGCAAGCCAAGGGCTGTGGACCCTAGTGCTAAGCCTGAATGATCTCCCAGGAGGGAAAAATGGCCATTCCTCTCCTGCAATAAAGGCAGTCCTCAATTTAGGACCAGAATTTCCATTTCTAAGCAAGATGATTATTAAGTGAATAGCACCCGAATTGACAAATCTTTTTGCTACGGTTATTTAGGGAATTGCTGCAGTTGTTAAGTGAACCATACAGTTGTTAAATGAATCTAGCATCCTTCATTGACTTTGCTTGTCAGAGAAGCCACATGGAAGGTCACAAATGGTGATTTCACGACCCTGGGACACCGTAACAGTCATAAATGGATGTCAGTTGCCAAGTTAAAACATGTGATGAACAGTTGCAGGAACTGGGCATGGCTAGTCTAGTGAAGAGAAGGACCAGGGAGACATGATAGCATCTTCCAATATTTGAGGGCTGTCACAGAGAGGAGGGGGGTCAAGCTATTTTCCAAGACACCTAAAGGCCAAATAAGGAATAATGGATGGAAACTAAACAAGGAGAGATTCAACCTAGAAATAAGGAGAAATTTCCTGACAGTGAGAATGTCAAAATAAATGTTGCCTTCAGAAGTTGTGGGAGCTTCATCACTGGAGGCTTTCAAGAAGAGACATCTGCCATCTGTCAAAAATGGTGTAGGGTCTCCTGCTTGGCTGGGGGTTGGACTAGATGACCTACAAGGTCCCTTCCAACTCTGTTAATTTGTATCAAAGTCCCTGGATTTTGATCATGTGACTGGGAATGCTGCAATGGTCCGTAAGCATGAGTAGTAGTTATAATTTTTTTCAGTGCTATTGTCAAAAAATTGCTGAACAGGTGATTGTAAGATAAGGACTAACCTGTATGTCTACACTAAAGCTGTCTAGTCTTCTGATTTCAGAAGGATAAACCAAACAATTTTTTCTTTTATAAACTACCAGTTCTTAGATTTTAAGGTGACACGTGTGGGCTCCCCTCTAATTTGATCCCAGCAACAATCTTGTGAGATGAGATGAGCTGCATATGACCACTCAAATCTGGTCAAGTGAAGCCTGCTATTTAGACCGTTGTTACAGGAAGCATTTTTGGAAATTACAAAAAAGCCCATGATATTTTGATAGAAATACTCTATTTTGATGGACTATCAAGCCTCAGGGAGATCCCAGAACGAAGGGGAGACTTGCACTGCTCCCACATTTCCCAAGACTAGCCACATCAGGAGGACTAGAAACTGGCTGGGCTTCTTTTAAGCTCTAGGTATCTAAGTATTTAGGTATCCAAACAATTGTAAGCAGATCTGCAGAAGAGGAAGTGGAGCTGAACGCCAGACTTAAACGCTAATCCCCTCCGGAAAGCACATTCCTGGATGTCTATTTATAATGCCAGCCTCTGTACATGTAGCTGGGTCTCGCTTTCTCATTCATACCAGGGTCTTAGCACCTTGCCAACAGCTGGCCGGGCATTCTCCAGCATCTGTGCTATTCAAATAAGCACGGCCTGGAGGATGCCTGCTTAAGCCCTTTTATGGCCCTGAGGGCCTTGGGGAGAAACAGGGTGTTAAGTCTCAAGCCACTCCCAAAGGAGAGCTATATTAATCTATGGCAGCCAAAATTCAGAAGAGGCACCTTTTCAGATTAAGGCTATTTATTTCTTTATTTTTTTTTATTTAAAGAGACTTTATTAGTTTTAACACATTAAAAACACAACACTTATAAAAGTATCGGCATCGTGATGTCTCCATCTACAAAACGTTTTGCGTAAATCCATTTCTATATACATTATTTGCAAATATTAACATTTACCAATTTACTTCTTGGCAGTCATTTATCCCTCTTTTTAATCAATCAAATAACATACCCCAACTTTTAAACATTTCAGAGTCATCCTTATCTTTTAATTGCACAGTCATCTGGTCCATCTCTGCACAATCTAGAATTTTTTGGATCACCAGTACATCCGAAGGAATTGTGTCACATTTTCACAATTGAGCATATACTATTCTTGCTGCAGTCAGAATGTGAATCATAATATAATTAGTCTTTTTCCCATATTTATTCTTATATATTCCTAGCAAGAAAGTTTCTGGTTTGAACTCCACCTGTTCCATTACTATTTCTTGTATCCAATTTCTAATTCTTTGCCAATATTTTTGAGCTTCTTGGCAGAGCCACCACATATGAAATAAGGTACCATGTAACTTCTTGCATTTCCAACATGCCGGACTCATGTTGGGGTACATCTTCGCCAATCGCGATGGGGGCAAATGCCACCAATAGAGCATTTTGTACATATTCTCTTGTAGGCCGCAGCTTTCATTATTTTATGATTTCTGTTCCACATTGCTTCCCACTCTGCTAGTTCAATGCTATGGCCAACATTCTTGGCCCAAACTATCATACACCCTTTCACAATTTCTTCTTCTTGAGCGGCCTCTAATAAACATCTGTACATTTTAGAAATGAATTTTTTCTCAGAACCAGTCAAAATTTTATCTATTTGTTGTAATTCTAGCTGGATTTCATACTCCTCTTTATCCTTCTTAAATCTATTCTGGATTTGTAGGTATGGCCACCAATCTATGGATAAGCCCCATTCATTTAGTTCTTGCCTTGATTTTAAATTTCCCTTTTTATCCAATGACTCCTTATATCTGGCCATTTTGTACATATCTAGCATATTTGGGTGTATCATGGCCTCCATGGTTGATAGCCATACTGGAATTTTAACATAATGTTTAAATCTAATCTTGTACCAAATGTTTATCAGCTAATCCTTCAAAAGGTTTTGATGAAAGTATGTTTTCTTCTTACTCTTTTCATCCCATAAATGTGCATGCCAGCCTCTCTGCAGATCATGTCCCTCAAGAGTTAATACTCTTTTGTTTTTTAAATTAATCCATTCTTTAATCCAAGCTAGTGCCACCACATTATAGTACAATTCCCAGTCAGGTAGTCTAAGTCCACCCCTGCTTCTATCATCCTGTAAGGCTTTTAAACTAATCCTATGGTTTTTCCCTAGTCAAATAAACTTCAGTCAGCCACAAAACAAGCAATCCAAATTGAGTTTCCAAGTGCATGACATAAGTCCTGGCAAATAGTCAACTAGTCTGAAAGGGAATTCTCCCACACCAACAGAAACATAGATACAGAAGGGTAATCACCCACCAGAATCCAAAGAGTCCAAGCCGAATGAATTTTCAAACAGATGTTTAACGATCCAAAACAGAGAGCCAAAATTATCTACAGAGTTTTATCAATTGTTTGTCACAAGGTTCCTGGTGCAGCCACACCCTTTTTATATCTTGTGGGGTGTGGCCCAATCATTGACTCAACTACGCCTGGCCCCTCCTACTACTACCCTGTTGCAAGCATCTAGCCCTCCGTCTTTCCCTCGCATCTAGCCATGATTCCTCCCCGCTGTTATCACTCTCCACCTGCTGTTCCGGCTCACCCCCAGCTTGGCTGACAACAGCCTGCTCTTGCTGGGCTGCTGACGAAGAAGGAGGCCTTACTAGAGAGGAGGGTCCTGGAGAAGGAGGTGCTCTTCTTCATCCCTGGATTCCTCCTCCAAGGGTAGGGCATGCTCAGGGGCCAGAAACACAACAGAGGGGGAGCTTATCTTGCAAGAATACAAGGTTTTGGCTTGCCTGAAAGTCCCCTTATACGCCTTCTGATACAACTGAACAAGATCCTCTCTGAACTTCTTATACCTTAAAAAACTATTTAGGTATTAGCTTCTAGTCAATCCCTATACTTCTTTTGTTGTTTTACATTTTCCCAGCTTGTGGTAAGCAAATAACATGACTCATTCACCACAAACAGAAAGTGCCAGTTGTGTACACCACACCCAAACCAAATGGAAGTGGTGTATATGCAAAAACAGCCACTCACTTGACATCCTTATGACACAGACATACTTATTAGATTTAGGGCAAAGAATGCAAGAGTTCCTAATCAAACCTATTTGATAAGTGGGTTGGCTATTTTCCCATGTCATACTATACAGCTTAGTATATACTACATACTTAGTATGTACTACAAAGCGAACAAGCAAGAGCTGAAGTTGACCCAGGTTGTCATTTCATGAATAAGTGATTATTAAGATTATGGGACTAAAAATCTTGCAATACCAAGATAATGTAAGTACATCAGTATATCGAGAAAGAACTGCAGGATTTAATTACTTCATGAGTACTTACAGTAATTACAGACAGGCAGTGAAGATGACAGACAATAGATCCCTTCTGATGAGGAAAAGCTGCCTCCCCCACCCGATCCATGTGGAACAGAGTGGAGGGGAAGGAAGCTCAAATTGCCTGTCTAAATCAACCACTGAAACCACAAATCTAAATCAAATTGAAACATTAATTTGAAGTGAATTACAAATTGAACTCAAATCAATAATTCAAATTGAATGCAAATCTGAATTGAGGGAGGCAGTATGCCCACAGCATCCTCAGATGGACAACAGGGGCATCACAAAGACAGTTTTAGAGATCTTGGAGTTGATTCATATGCAAAATGTGGACCTCGAGAAGAAGGAAAACACACATCCAAAATTGAAATGCATTGTTTCTGTGGTAAACTAAGGATGGGATGAAGGTGACTTCATGAAGACATGAAATAGTAGTAGAAACAGGTGGACATCTCATTTTATAATTAGAAGAATATGGGGATGAGCCCACAAATTACTTCCATGTCACCACTATTTCCAGTTCTTCAGAATTAATGTGAAGATTTTTTTTATTTAGAATAGAATTCTTTATTGGCCAAGTGTGATTGGACACACAAGGAATTTGTCTTGGTGCATACTCTCACGGTGTACATAAATGAAAAGATACATTCAGCGTGAATCATAAGGTACAACATTTAATGATAGTCATAGGGAACCAATAAGCAATCAAATCATATTAGCAAACAGTCAATATAAATCTTAAGGATACCAGCAACAGGGTTACAGTCATACAAGTGGGAGGAGTTGGGTGATAAAACCAAAATCAAGAAAATTAAGAAAACCAGGTCCTATAACCCATAATTTATGGACTGGATTCATGATTCTATTCATTCTAATCCATCAATCTATATAATCCCCAATCTTTCCAATCCTTCCTAGCCTAGTAGCTGGGGGAAAAGTCAATCCTTATGGCCTTTGGAAGGGCGCTGCTAGATCAAGTTTCACAGGGTAGGTTATAGAAAAGGCAAAATTCTACTGAACTTCCAGAACAATTACTATTTTATAGAAAAAATACAAGTTGTGTTTTGCGTTTAGATTAATGTTCTGCATTTTATTATAGATAAATTTGTACCAATAAATTTGTATTTTGCATTAATGTGGTAATCTTCCAGTGAAAATATTTGTTTATATCTTTTGTTTAAAGATACATAAAGTATACCTGTAGACTGACTTTGTATATCTGTTTCTGAACTCAGTGCTCATTGTCAATATTAAAGGTTAATTAAAATGGTATAGTATGTGTACTCCTTTATCTGATAATTCCAATCTTTATTTGAAACATTTGCATCTTTAGTCTCAAATAATTTTTCCCTAGAGGATGCATTTGTACATGTGGTTGTATTACCTTTGTACTTTGATTGTGGATCACTAATTACATCAACATTTTAGCTTCTGTTGTAATAGAAAATGTTATAATTTCAGTGAGTATGAAAGTTCATATTGAAGAGATTTTTCACTTTCCACTTTACTTTTCACTTTTCACTTTAACCTAATGAAGTCTTCTAATCAGAATTAGGATTTTTGTGGCTATTCTATAAAAATAGCTCCCCTCCCCCAAGCAGAATAGCTATAAACACGAACAATCCAGAGCCAATATAGTATACCTTTTAAAATGAAGATCCAGATTTAGATCCATCCACAGTTGTGGAAACTCTCTAGTTCAGGAGTGTCAAACTGGTGGCCCGCGGGCTGGATACGTAGGCCTTGCCCACCGTAGCTCTCTGAATGGGAAAAATGTCATGAAACGTCACGTGATGTCAATGTGACATGGCGAGCTTGACCCCTGTGCTCTAGATGATGTTGGTTAAGTTGTTATCAGTGCATCTATCTCACTAGTAAGTGGAGAAAAACTGGAGAACGGAGAACTATATTGTCCTGAGCTTATACAAGAAAGATAGAATATAAATCTAATTAATAAATATATAAATCTCATGTTTATTCAGAATACCATTAAGCTAAATAGGACTGATTCCTGCATATCTCAGCGTATAGTTGTAGAACAAAAAAGATATAGTCTTGGACAGGCACTACATTTAATAAATAGTTTTATTACAACAAAAGAAATTTGAAACTCATGCAATATAAAAAGCAATTTTGATTGCATGATTTCTGAAGCTGTTTTGTACTTAAACTCGCAGTTGAAGAAATGAACACTGATATTGTGTGTATCTGTGCTGTCTATACAATCAGTCTAATAAAAATATTGCATAGTCTAAAATACTGTGCAAACTAATATAAAGCCACTCTTTTGAAAAATTGTCGCTGTATGCAAGTAAAAGAAAAAAAGTGCATTTCCTGAAAGACCTAGCAGAGTTTAGAAACAATTTGTCTCAAATATATACAAAAGACATTTTAGGTTAAGCCCCCAGTAAGTAAATCAATGAAATAATGGCCTCTTGAGGGTCACATTTGTTAATCTTGGCACAGATGTTGTAATTCAACTTGCACACACACAAATTTAAGGGGTCTTTGACATTAGAGTTTTTTGGTGGCTGCTGCCTAATGGTTAGGCATTATAAACATATCCATCCTCTGAAATGTTACCAGTTCAAAATGCTTTCAAGTCTTTTATAGCTGAAGTCCATGTTCATAGTCTGAGTGGTGAGTGATACCATTCCATGCTTGAATTGGTCTTTTGTTTTCAATGACTGTTAAGAGCTAGATATTGGACAGGAGGGTTATTATTTATATTATTCACTACTAAATATCACTGTATTTCATTTAAATTGAACAGTGACATTTATGGAAATAGTGATAATGTTGACTTACAGGCATATATCCTGCCAGACTGTGACTTCATGTTCTGATTTTTAATAGGGTCAGAATTTTTGAGTATTCAAAGAAATTAATTTACTACATTGAATGCTGTTAGTTTTTCCATCTAGCATTTCCAAAGCTTAAGGAAGGGTTAGATGTACTGATTACGCTTTTGTCTACAAACATTGTAATGCATATTTTTTTTCTTATTTTCCTGAAATGTTTAGCCTGAGAAAGGAATTATAACAGAGGACATTTTTCTGCTGTTCACAGTAGTGTTATAAAATGAGGGTTCTAGGTAATGTACAACGTCCTTGTAGGGAAGACAGGGATTTTCACAGTATTACTATTCAGTAATGTTAAATAGCCTTGTGGATTTTATACTTCCAAAAAGTACTTCGGTAACATCTGTTTAGAAAACTACTGCCACAAATTGAACAAAAGTTAGAAGGAACTTTTATACTGGTTCATTTCAAGCATGACATTTTTCAAAGGAGGCTGTGAGAAATTAAGTATGTGTACTTGCATGTATGAATCAGCTCTTGGCTTCCAGTAAAGATGCTTATGATGTGGGTAGGGGGGAAGCTAAGGAAGGCTTTGAGAAGGTTATACATCTGGTAGTTTAGAAAAAAATATTTTGAAAAGTGGCTTTTGTATTTAAAAGTAATGTGAAGCTATTGTCTTCAGGTCTGTTTTTTCATCATCGGAATAAAGAAAAATTTGTTTTATGATGAAGAAATAGAAATGGGGAACAAACTCTGTAACTGTCTATAACTACAGCCGAGTTTTCTTTAGCTAAAATTGTTTCAATAACAAAGTCCATTTCTGACTCTGCTCTGCTGGCACAATCCAATTGTTTTTAAGATAAATATTTTTGTAATTGCCAGGATTTCCTCCCCTTTCAATGTGAAACATTTTTTTTCCCTCTGGAGAGTTTTACCAACAACATTTCTATATTCTGCTGAGTAAATGTTTACTTGCAGAGTAGAAGAAAATGCCTTGTATTAACAACACCATATCAATGCTTGCATTATTAATTTAGTAAGCAAGATTACTATCTCCTTCATTTTCCCTAATCTTTCATTCAGGTTGGACAATTTTTTCATACAGATTCTAAACTCCCACAGGGAGTTTAGAATTTAATCACAAAAGTCAAGAAATCAGGGAGAAATCACAGCACTTAGGCATTAAATCACATGAATATGTTTTAGTATCAGTTATAATATAGTCTTAATCTGCTAACCCAATGTGAACAACTGGCATTTAGGAGGTCAAACTGAGAAGTAATTTAGGATAGAGAGTTGAAATATTTTTAAAGCATCTATCTATATGGGAAAAATGGGAGTGCTGTATATAAATTCACTTGTGAACTGTGAAAGCTGCTGCTGAGATTCAAATCCAGAGGGAATTTGGAGACCTGTGGGTCTAGCCATAAGTGAAAAACTATGCATAAATTGCAGTACTTTTCTTTAGTTATTTAAATATTGCATTTTTTATTTATCATTTACTTTTATCCATGGATAAATCATACATTCATTTATTATTTTATGGAGTTTCAGTATCATAAATTTTGAATACATATGTACTAATGTAAACTCGATTGAATATAAATTTTCTAATTAATCATATTGGCGACTGGAACACCCTTTCCCTTAAGATAAGACAGGACCCTAACCTCCTAGCTTTCCAGAAAGAAGAGCTGGCTTTTTCTACCAGCATCAGAGGAGAGTAAGGCTAGAGCCCAGTAGAGTAGCTGATGCATGAAGATTGTTCTTTTGGGGAATGCTGTGAATTTTTGTATTTTGGAGGGGGGGTTTATCAGCCATCGAGAGTTATGGGGTATAAGATAAGTAGGTATGTAAATCAATCAAACAAATAATCAAACAAACAAAGATAAGTAGATATATAAATCAATCAAACAAATTTTAAAATGCCTAGCTTTTAATTGTTTTCCAACTCTAAAAATATTTTTATTATTTACAAACTCAAACATTACCACTCGGAAGAAAAAATTTACTGAATACAATTTCAGTAGGTTCCTAACATATTTATTACTAATAAATCTATTACATTAATACATGCATAATTACAAGTTATATAACATTTAATATTATATATTTGCTTGAATATGAACTTTCATAAACCTAAATATTTAATGTTGTGTTTTTCACAATATATTGATTTGGTTCCAGTAAACTGAACAGAAAGAGTTCAATATAGTTCCTCCCAATGCTGCATAAAATACCATAACAAAGGGCACCCAGTAGCTCCATTTTCAGAAATAACATTTAGGAGAGTGCTACATGTATTTATAGATATGAAAAACTATAGTTCTGTGTCAAAAAACCTTATTTTTCTGGATCCATTCTAATTTTTTTAAAAATACTCTTCGCATCGATAGTGGTCATCTAAGTCATTTAAAGCCAACATGTTAACAGTAAATAAATGACGCAAAAAGGATTAAAATATAATTTAGCAAGAATCTACATATTTCAAAAGAGTCTGCAAACTTTCAAGTTCTCTAGAACATTTAATCAGTCTGGTAGTATAAAAAGAAAAGGAAATGCACTGCTGTTGTCAAGATCCAAATAGTTGAGCAAGATCAAGGATCATTAGTCTAGAAATAAATGCCAAAATTTGAATATTGCAAGAGGAATTTCCATCCCTCATTTCAGAAAATGAGACCAGGTTAGCACCAAATCTGATAACCTACCAGAAATAGGTAAATTTGCAAAAGCATTTAGAGGAAGACCAAAAGAGGTGTATGTGAAACGAATTCCTAAAAAAAGAATGTGAAAAATTTAAAGAACAAAGGGCAATGCATGAAGTGATGTATAAACATGACAGAAGCAAGCATGGTTTGCTAGTGAAAAGTGGAGAGATATAAGAATGTTGTTATTGCAAATTAATTTTAATTATAAATCTTTTTCTTACATTATTTACCTTCTTACCCCTATTTTCTTTGGCTTACTACTTCTTTCTCTATTTCTATGTTTTGCATAAATATTGCTTATCAAAAGTAAATAGTATGATGCAGTGGTGAAATCTAAATTTTTTTACTACCGGTTCTGTGGTTGTGGCTAGTTGGGCGTGGTGTGGCTTGGTCAGTGTGGCTTGGGCGTGGCAGGGGAAGGATACTGCAAAATCTCCATTCCCACCCTACTCCAGGGGAAGGATACTGTAAAATCCCCATTCCCTCTCCACTCCTGGGGGAAGGATATTGCCAAATCTCCATTCCCACCCTACTCTGGGGCCAGCCAGAGGTGGTATTTACCGGTTCTCTGAACTACTCAAAATTTCCGCTACTGGTTCTCCAGAACCTGCTGGATTTCACCCCTGGCATGATGTGTATAAAGGATGGGAAAATGGCATGATAAAATGTAATATTCAGAATGGCATTAAAATATATGGTATTTTTCACCATTGCAATGTTAGACTTTGGATTCATCTAAGCTTTGTCAGCATTTCTCATATATCCTGTGATGATAGAAAAGAGGGGAAGCATCCTCTCTGTCTAGAACTGGGAAACTAGTAGCTCTGACCCAACATAAACATGTATATGGGAAATGCATTTAGTCCCAACTGGATGAAAACTTTGTGTTTGAATTAAATGTATCCCATGCTTGTTTTGCCTTTAAGAGTGAAAAATCAGTGCCTTCCTTTGATTTATTGACAGTGTTTAATTCTTCTTCTACTGGGCCCTTTTTGGCTTTGCTGGGACTGCCACTTTCAGCTTTCCCATATCTGGAGGAATTGGGGCGGGGGAAGTCTGGCCTGCTAATGTAAGTAATATAATTTGAAGAATTTTGTGATGCAGGTTATTGTGACCATTAATGGTTCAGAAGATTTTAAAACCAATAGCTGGGTTTTTTTTTTTCATGTATCAAATGTGTTAAAGCCATGGCAGTCAAAATGGAAGGCCCACATTGAGACACCAAGCAGTAAAAGTGGAAAAGACTCTGGTCTTCAAGTCTAATGGCATTGAATAAATAATTTTATCAGGACTAAGAATTTTTTTTGGCAGGGGAAAGGATACACTGTAGATGGAGCACTTGGAAGCCAAAGCTGATGTATGTTGCCAACTAAAACTACTTAGAAAAAAGTAAAGAGTCTGGATGGTAATTTTATGGCTGCATCTGTGTTTTGGTGGAAGTGTTCTCAGTATCACCTGTTTTTCTTTTTGCAATATGTTGCTGACCCAAATTGAGGACAAATATGATTAGATTTCGGGTTCTCAGAGGTGAACTCTGCCTTCTTATAACTCACAACCTCTTTCTTATCACAGGAAGGAGGGAAAGTTTTCCTTCTGCTATTGTTTAACTTCACTTTGTCCTTTCTAAACCGATAGTGCGTAATGTTATTCTCGGTTAATTAGAAATGTGCCAATTAAAATTCAAGTTTATTATGTAAACAGATGACAAAACAAGTAGACAGTAAAGAGATTTTCTGCCAATAACTGTATTTAAGGACAAAAGTAGTCTGAAAAACATTTTTAAGTAGAAGAATAATTCCTAGGCATTGCAGTCAAATGAGGCTGGAGCTCAGTAAGGAAATAAATTGAGGTGTGGGAAGATGTTGCCAGTACCATAGCTGTTAAATACACTAATTGCGATCCAAATTAAGCTTTGCCATATTGTAAAATTCCTGAATATATCAATAAATTTTTGTTGTTATATGTGACTTAAAAGTGATTTGTTAGTTACGTTTAGCTAGGGATGATTTTGGACTTCAGTTTCCAAAAATGAGTCTATATTAAGAAAACCAGCTGTAATTATTTGAGAATGAGAATAGTGCTATTGAATAGAATAGAATAAAAACTTTATTGTCATTGTTGCCTTGCAGGAACAACAACATTTCTTGGTTGCTATATCAAGTCAGTTAATACACATGCCGCCATATTGGATGACAGTTATAATATTCCTTCAGATAGATTCCTTCAAATATATTTCCATTTCAATTTTAGTAACAATCTGCTTTCCCTCTCTCCTTTCCGGTGATTCAGGATCTTATTCATTTTGCATTTTGTTAACAAGTCAGTCTATATTGACAGAGCTTAAAAGCCAAAATTCTGAGTTGAGGAGCAACCAGCCACTGCATCTGCACACACCGCCATGTTGGATGACAGTTATAATATTTCTCAAGTAGCAGAAAAAAATACTTGCATTTTGATTTTAATTTCAATCTGCTTTCTCTCTTTCCTTTCTGGTGATTCAGGACCTTATTCATATCGCATTTGTTAACAAGTCAGTCTATTTTGACAGAGCTTAGCACTTAAAAGCCAAATTCTGAATTGAGGAGCAACCAGCCGCTGCGTCTGCATGCACCACCATGTTGGATGTTTTTGTTTGCTTATTGACTTTCTAGGTTGCTTAATTAACAAACAACATTAAGCAGCTTCCCAAACTAAAAGCACAATAAAAAACAAGGGGGGAAAAATCACTAGCAGTCAGCATACAGTGAAACACAACCAGTGTATGGTGAGAAACCACAAAGTACTCAACATATCTGTATTTCATTTCACACTAAAAGTGGAAATCACCCATATATATGCTTCTTTCATTTGAAATCCGATCTCAGATTAGGCATGCAATTAGTATCAGGCTCTCTGTGTGAGCTTTCAGTGCATTTTTTTTAAAAAAGTAACCATCACTAAAATATTCTAAAAACTGAATATAGTGCAAATCTGGCATAAAATGAGAACATGGTTTTCAGAAATAAGAAATCTGACGTTCACGCACCTTCATATCCACCAAGATTACTTTGCTGCTGCCTAACACAGATTGTATAAATGAGCAATATGAATTCAGTAGCATCCTCTAATGCCCGAGTTTCCTAATTTAATTGTAATGAAATTTTCCATATGGGTTTTCACAAGCAGTATCTTCTTTGACATATTAATTATTAACACGGCTAGGAACATAAGTCCCCAGCATTCTATAACTATATTGGTAATATCTGGTTCCCCAACATCTTTCTTCCCTTTAAAGGAGTACCAAATTGATCCTTAAAGACTGCCCTCTAGCCACCTTTATTCTCCAAAGGATGCTATGAACAACATGAATCCTGCCCAGAGAACATTAAAATACAACAAAAAAGCAGATGCTTTCAAGTATGGAAAGGCAGGTCATTGTTTCTCTGTTCGAACCAATACATAGCTTGCTCAGGTGCTTAATTGGCAAAATAGGATACACAACAAGCAAGAAGCAAAGCTACCTGTGTCACTTTTCAAAATGACCTTATTTCCCTAACACCTGACAAAGTGAATATGAATTTCTTCTCCTTCCCATTCTTTCCACTTTGAGAGTCTTGGCTTCATTGCAAGCTCTCTTGATGCTGAAATTGTTACAATAGAATTGTTTCTTTGTAAATAGAATCAGTAAAATTCTTTGTACTGATGCTTGGATAGCTGTGATTTATTTCAGTTCCTTCAGCTGAAATTTTTTATCAAAGCTCGCTGCAGAGCCAGCCAATTGTGATTGTTTGATTGATTTATTATGGCCATCACATCAGTATTAATTGGAGATTCAGAATGGAGATCTGTTCCATATCTACTCTGAATCAAATTCATCTACATTGTTGCTGATTGTCCTTTTCTTCCCCTTCCTTCCACCTGTTTCAAGCATTATCTCTTTTTTTTCCTTTCCTTCCATTTTATGTATATATAAAATTCAATTGCATGAAGGACCATAATCTTATATCCACTTATCAGGAAGTCAGTGTCATTTTTCTTAGTAAGTTAACTCTTGAGTAGACATGTACATATATTAGGGCTGAACCTGGTTAGAAATCCAGAAATATCGAGGTTATAAACTAGACTGGAAATCAAATGCATCTCAGAAACTCGTAGTAGGAAATCATTTCCAGGAGAATGACCTTGATATTTCTGGATTGCTAACTAGGGTCATACCTAATTAATGTTTTAAATTCAGCCAAGATCAGCTAGATGCACCTAGCTAGACTAACATATATAGAGGTTTAATATATATATTAAACTACAGACATATGCACAGCACATGAAAAGAATGCCTGATTCTCTGCTGAGAGATAACCACAGTGTTGCCTGTTCTTCATGACCATAATTGTATATAGCTATTGGCATAATGATTTGCTTGAGTTGACTTATTTTCTTTTGTTATGATCTTTAATTGTTTGAATAAGGCAATTTTCTTATTCTGATCAAAGCTCCAGAAGTAGACATACACAGTGGCAAAAGTGAATGAGCTTTGCTTGTGATTCAGTCTTGATGATTGGTTTCTAGTAGCTTCAGTGCCACTTGTTTAAAGAACATGATCAGCTTCCTCTATATGAGCCCAAACTGTTCTGATAATATGGTTCCTGGTAGAAACTTTTATATAAAAAGGGAATGAAGTGGATTTTTTAATTCCATGCAAAGATAGCATCACAGCTTAAACAAACAAACAAAACAAGTATTTATTTTGGCAGGGAAAATCACTTGGATATATTTTAGAATGGTTTTGCCAAGCAAGTTTCTAAACCTTTCTTTTTTATGACATTTCCAACAGTCTTTATTCAGAATGGCTAAGAAACTAAAAGTTAAGGAGAGAGTCTGTAGCTTCTAGATAACCATCTGACTCAATAGTAGTAAGAGAATGATCTTGGAGTCCCAGTGGACAATCACTTAAATATGACCCAACAGTGCACTGCAGCTGCCAAAAAAGCCATCACCATTCTAGGTGTATTAACTGAAGGATAGAACTGGTATTACATGAAGTGTTAATACCACTTTATAATGCCTGAGCAGGAGGTTGGACTAGAAGACCTCCAAGGTCCCTTCCAACTCTGTTAATCCATTATCATTTGATAAACCAATTGTTTGCTGTTAGAACTAGAATATATTTCCTAATTGGGGTGACATTTTCACCCTAATTAGGAAATTGTTTATTTCCTGCATCAATATTTAACTACCTGCATGTTTGAAATCATAGATATGTAGTCTGAGATAAAAGTAGTTTAGTGTCTGAATTTGAGAAAAAAAGAGGGAGAAGCAAAGAGTTTGAATGTATCTGGACCTGGTGCAAGTTGTGTTGAAACTAAGGAGATGCATCATGCTATATTGAGATCCATATTGTTGCTTTGATCCATTGTTTTTACTAGGGTCCACTTATATATTGGCAGTCCAAATTTTCAGAGAGGTGGTGTATTTCTGATGCACTTTCATCAGAGGAAACCAAATTCCTTATATCTCTATATTTCATAGCAGTCAGACAAATAAGGGACCAATGAGTAAGATATTTGTTTCAGTTCTAAATAAGAACAAATTTTTAAATTGACAAAGATTAATAGCATGTGATAGATGCATATATGAAAAGAGAGATTTAGCTGACATACTGCATGAGCTGACTCCATTATTATTACAAAATTATGAAATCAGTGTACAGGTATGACAGAAAGAGAACTATTAATCTGATGGCTCTCTGACACCCAAGTGCTTAATCAAACCCCAGTGAAATCAAATGGATTATATTCAAATAGGTATTTTTTTAGATCATACTCTGCTTGACAGCTCTGCAGTTTGAAATGCTAAAATCCATTGCATATATGCTGTCATATTCAAGACACATACCGGTATATTACGTTTTGTAACAAATCAATTTGTCAATATGTAGTCCAGCAGATGAAAGGTTACAAAATTTGACTTTTAGCTTACAATACCTCCCATCCTTTATATTTAAAAAACATATTTTTGGATATTTTTTTAAAAAATCCAGTGTCCATAAAATGATGAGCATAAAAGGTGGGAATTTTGCAAATTGCTATTCAATATATATGGAGAACACCAGACAGGGAGGAAGGCTACAATAGGCCCTATTTCCTAATTATACATATGTCTTCTGAATGCTTATGAACATATATTCATAGTATTGTTTACTGTGCAATTGAGCAACTCTTTCTTTAATTTACAGGGGATGCATGTGACTCTAATCCTTGTGAAAATGGAGGCATCTGTGTGTCTGGTTTGGATGGTTTCTATACTTGCGAATGTCCTGATGGCATCACAGATTCCAATTGTTCTAGTGTTATGGAGGTTGGTAAGTGCAAATAAACAAAACAGAAAAAATGTTAATATGCATTGTTATTTTCTAAAATATGAAAGTGTAAAATTTCCTAATCCTTCTTGCAATAATCAAGCCATGATCTTCACTCCAAATGGTTTAATTTTAATCTTTGTTTACTGACTTCGTATTTTCCTACACTGTCTTACTGGTTTGATAACAGTGTGTATCATTTTAACAAATCTGATAACAATTTGAAATAATCAGGATATCTAATTAATATGACCTGAATAGGTAGCATGGGAGACATAAATGAAGTATGGTGAATCAACATACCTTCATCACCAGCCTACAAAAAAGATTCATGCAGATTTTACAAGGAAGCCTAAAATACTCTCTTGAGAATGCTACCATAGACCTTCTAGGTGGGAGTTAATTTTATTGGCTTCACTTGGATGGCATAATGTGCAGTGGGGCCTTTAGTATATTTCTAAAAACCATACATGTTACACAGATTACAAATAATCCGGCACCTGCAGGCAGTACCACATTTAAAAATATATATTTTAACCTTTTTTTCATATCTACCGGTATGTCCAATGGATGGAAATAAACTTTCATGGGCCAAGAAGTGAATATTGTATGGTTGGGAGGCAAGTGAAGTATTGCAACTAGCCACAGAGAAATAGAAGCCAAAAGAATTACTGCTTCAAGGTTAAATTACACTTGAGCAAAGAACTTCCTGGATGCTTGTTTTATTGCAGTGAATTTTAGATCCATTTTTCCAGTTAATAAGTGGGGGGGGGAGGGAATGAGAAAGCCTTGTTATGTGCCAGTTCTATAAAATCAGCCTGGGACTCCTGAATCAACCTTTCCATCTCATGAATCATTTGCAGTAAATAAGGCTTCAACAATCTAAAAGAAACAGTGACATTTTTTCCCGTTACGTTCTTAGTAGCAAGAGTTGCACATTGTGAATATAATTAAGTTATGTCTGTATATTCTTTTTCTGTATATGTTTATCTTAGTTCATGTGGATGGCCCAACATTTTTGCATACAATCAGACTTGTACCTATGGTACAGTATATAACCTTAGATCAGTGGAGTTTACACTGAAGGTTTTCTGTCAGCACAACTCTTTTCTATTAAGGCTGATGGTTCTCATTATATGGCTATGAAGGGTTTTCAGAAGAGGCTCAACAGTGAACTCTCAAGGCTGATATAATTGGTTTTCTGATTGAAATTTCTGTCAAAATTACCATAACACCCTACCACTCATTTTAAATGCTGTTTGCTTCCTGTTTAGCAAATTGTTATATTTATTTTAGGCTGGTTAATGACAATTAATTAATTAATGAAGTGGGACGCAGTGGCTCAGTGGCTAAGACACTGAGCTTGTCGATCAAAAGGTCCGCAGGTCAGTGGTTTGAATCCCTAGTGCCACATAACGGGGTAAGTTCCCATTACTTGTCCCAGCTTCTACCAACCTAGCAGTTCAGAAGCACATCAAAAATGCAAGTAGAAAAATAGGGACTACGTTTGGTGGGAAGGTAACAGCGTTCCGTGCACCTTTGGTGTTTAGTCATGCTGACCATGGAAATGTCTAACGGACAACGCTGGCTCTTCAGCTTTGAAATGGAGATGAGCAGCGCCCCCTAGAGTCGGGAAGGACTAACACATATGTGTGAGGGGAACCTTTACCTTTACCTTAATGACAATTAAGATTTGGTTTATTTAGATTTAGTGTTTTTACATACAACAGAAGATTGAACCAGAGAGTATTTTTTTCCTATGCCAAATTTCATGGTTTTATGATTCTATTTCACTAAATCTACTGTAATTCCTTTTTAAAAATCATTATTTTTATGCCCCATTATTGGAGTTAGGGTTTGAGTTTCTCCCTATTTTACACTATTGGAAAAAGAAGTATATGAAGGTCTGATGTCCAAAACATGTTTCAGATTTGTCCTGGGGTATCTAAATTTATGTTTCTAGACTACTGACATCCCTTATTTACAGTTATTTGATATTCATTTTGTAGGCAGATATTTACCTAAACCCTTTTTGAAAGCAAGTTTCAAATGTCTTTCATTTCAGGCTTCACTCCTCAAGTGTAGTTGGATTTTGAACATTACATTTCTGTTTGTTTTTTTAATCACAAATTCAACCATAAATTGTTAACAATTCAGAATTTGCTGTCTTCTGGTATCAATTTAAGGAAGAGTGCAATATGGTCATATTTCTCCAAAGATTCAGATCAAAGGCATTTCTTTCTCCATGACCACACTACCCTTTCTGAATTATGGGAAAAAAGACCAATTTGTGTGTTTTGTGCTGGATCAGATTCTGTAATTTCAGTATAAGCCCAAGAACAATGAAGTCAATGTCAATCAGTGAACATGATTTCCATTGGCATGAACACATAAACAAATAAAGCACTTGTCATATAATTCTAGACCTGAGAATCAGGTAATTATCAACATTTGTTAAAATGGTATTCTGATCACAAAGCTACCAACAGCTAACAGAACTGGGGCAGATGTGCTTTTTTTTGGAAGAGGGGAAGTAGTCTGATTAGGCATTGCTCATGTGTCTATTTTATTTTGGAGTTTGTTTGTTTTTTTGTCATCTACTTAAAGTGAGCACTCTAACTAGAGAAACATTTGGCTGAACAAGATTGGTTTTGCAGATAAAAAAGTAGATGTCATCAGGCCCATTTGATTCATTCAAAAATGGTTAAATAGATTGCAATTTAACATGAGAGCCCAATCTCAAAACAAGGCATTTAATTGTAACTCCTATTTTTGCTGGCATAAAAAAAGAAATAAGTATCGGCAGCTGCAGTGACTCATTGACACACTGGCTTAGATTGTAACAGCTGAAAAATTGGGATCTGTCTTGCTTTAACCAGTGATATCTTTTAGTCTAATATAAATTAATAACATGAGTAAATATAAATGAGTTTTGGAAAATGATTATAGGTAATTTCCAGATAAATTTGAAGCCAGCACATTCAATAAATGCATATATTCAGACCTGAACATGTACACACAGCACTTATTTCAGTCAGCAATAATATAGAGCTTGTTCTTTATTACACATCACACATTTTTTTAAAAAAGTTAGCTGGCAAAATAGAACAAGAGTCAGATGAAAGCAAATATATATATATATATATATATGAACAGGCAAAAGTGTACAGTATCTAAATATCAAGTCATCAAAATTTCCAGAATCACTAAAACAAATGCTGTTGAATAATTAGTATGGGCAGCCCACAAAAACCATGACTGTTTTTACCTTCCCCATGTTTCTAGGGAGGCTTTTATTAACTTTAACCAATCTAGCATCATAACATCTACCATACCACTTATTACTAAGCCTGTACCATACCACCAAATACTTATACTAACATATATGTCTACCCTTGTATGCATATCTTATTCCTAAACAGTCAATAACAATTCTATTTCTGTTGCCTAAGTTTACTCCAAAGTCTTCAGCCACCGTTTAGTCACCTCCAAGTTGGTTTCCATTAATATCAATTGCTTTTGAAGCATTGGCTTAGCAGTTTTGCAGTCTGTGCTGAGGTAACAAAAGGAATCTGATGGCTGGCTGTAGCTTCTCAGCATATCTGCTGAGTGGTGAATCTGCCGGACTCCTCTCCTTCCACCTTGTCTGGTGCTGGTTTGCTGAAGTCAAAACCTGTTCCTCCTTTACCATTAGTTGCCTGTTGAGCTGATAGTTAAAGATGCCTCTTTTCTTCTCACCTACATGACACAAATTTTCCTCCTAAATACCCGCACTCTGATGCCAACCATATTTTCCTGTTTATAATTGGGAACCAGGTGTGGTCCACTGCTCCTCAGGCTGCCTTAAAGTCCCCTAAGAGAAAACAAAAGAGAAAGAAGAGCTCCTGCTAGGCACTATGAGGCTTTTGTTCCACAAGGTGAATTGAAATTGACCTGAAAGGTCCTGACATTTAGAGACAATTTCCCTCAGAAAACCTCTTCTGGCTGGCTTCCTTGAGATTTATTTTAAAAGATTTGGTTGAAGTTGTAAGAATAAAAGACTTTATTAAGCCAAGCTGCTTTCCCACACAGAGTGGGAAAGCTTTGCCTGAATGACCTCTTCTTTCTTCTTCTCACATAGGTAGACATGCATTTCACTTCACAGACTGACGTCTATTGCAGATCTGCAGGAATTTGCATGAAAAGACTAAAGATTATTACACAGTACTAGGAAGCTTGGAAAGTAGGTTAGAGTTTCATTAAGCCTCTTGGAGCATAAGGTCTCCAGTTGTCAGGGCTAAATGTTAATACAATTTATATGATTGTTTAATGCTGGGAAGCCTCTGACCTATTTACACAGGAATGAAATATCCAGAATCCAGCATAGTAAGAGGAGTCTTGGTTTCCTATTGTTCATTTTAATGTGCTGTGACCACACCAGCCTTTTGACCTCTTTGGACATTTTTTTTCCCACTGACCAGGCAAAAACCTGTCCCTGAGATTTAATGCATTAACAGAAAAGCTTATTAGACTAAGCAGTCTAGAAGAATGCTGTATTGATATATTGCAGATCATGATGCAATTAACACTTCTGTCAAATGTTTCCAGGCTTGCAAGCAGTGATCACAGGGGGGGGGGAAAGGAGTTAGATGAATTAATTAAAAACAACATCAATCAAGCCCAAACATATATTTTTCTTACTCCCTAAAACTTTTGTTGGCTGGAGAACACATTTCATTTTTTACAGGGAATAAAAGCTGCAAGGGGTGGGATGGTGATTCAAACTAGCCAAAGCTAATTTCCTACCCAAGAAACTACCAGAGTTTTCCATTTGTTCCCATCAGTTTGGCAGAGGAACTAAAGGTTATTTGTTTGTTGTTGTTGTTTTTTAAAATGTGTAGTTGTGTGTGTGTGCGTGTGTGTGTGTGTATTGCTCTTCTTTACAAACTCTTTCTTTACAAGTACTTTTATACCTTGTCTCAGGTATAAAAACTGAATTGGCAATTGCATTGTCAGTCCAGGTAATTTCCTAAAAGAAGTGTTAGCCAACAATGGATTTAAATTTAAAATTTAAATTTATTTTTTTGCCAAAGGCTACTAAAGAATGTAGAAATTAAAATTAATGTGTCAGTCATGGTTTTCAGTGCCTTCTGATGAACTGCATTGGAGTCTAATAGATAATCTTGTAATGCATTTTTACTGTACTTTATACATCAATTTTTATCCCTGGATTGTATCTAAGTGCTAGCAGAAAGTTATTTCACTCACCAACTGAGTGAAACACCAGAAAACACCAACTTTTTCTATTGATTTTATTTTATTTTCATATCCTATCCTGTTCCAAAACATTCTTTTAATTCACAGAATTTACATTTGGACAAAGTTATAGGAGCTGCAGTTGATGTGTTTGATTAGAAAGATGGAAGTTTTTCTTTTAAGCTAGAACAAACTGCTGTTAGATACATTGTAATTTTCTATTCCTGAATTTTGTGGTTCAGCCTTGAACTATCTATGATAAAAGTATGGTGATCGATACATTAATTAATAAATATACATTCTGACACAGTATAGCTTTCTCTTTTCCTCCCCTATTGGTATGTAAAATATAACCATAACTGCTTACCAATTTATAGAACTATTCTCATTAACTATAGGGAACAAGAAAATGGGATGCTTGTTTTGCTTTTAAAAAAACATTTCTCTTTATTTAGTGTTATGTTAGTAAGGAAGAAGCACTATATATTTACAGATTCTAATGATGTGATAATGTAAGAAAAATATATCCATGGTGAATATGTGTGTACTGTACATGCAAGTAATATTTTAATGAAAAGATACATAACCCTTTCAGGTTCAAAATAGATTATAAAATGAAATAATGAATCTTCCTGATGAAAATGTCATAATCTCACAATTTTATGTCTGCATCTTGAATATATTTCATGTTTAGTTATCAGAGTATTTTGATGTATTATTCTCTGAAAATGCAAGTAATTAACAGATTCCTGAAATGTAGAAGCTACAATATATTACTATTTAATATTGAACAAAATCAATTAATTCAAATAATTTTCATAGGTATAGACACAAGATGCTTGTACAAGTGTTCTTGAAATTAATATTATTATTGTAAAACATTTTTAGGGAAAACAACTCATAATTATTAATTGGATTCTTAAGCAGCAACCTTAACTTGGCATACTATCTGTTTTGTCCAACATCTCCTGCAGTTGAAATAAGCTTCTTTTTCTTTTTTTAAAATCATTTTGCCTTATTTGGCACCCCATAGTTTAGTAACTTAGAATACTAAACTTCTGAAGTTGTATTCTGGAAATACAGGTGAAATTTGAAAAATTAGAATATTATGTAAAAGTTCATTTATTTCAGTAATGCAACTTAAAAGGTGAAACTAATATATGAGATAGATTCATTACATGCAAA